>JAOUZG010027119.1:1267170-1355807 GCA_026289955.1 Argiope argentata
CAGATAGCAGTAGTATCGCAGCGAAAAAGTATAAATGCACAGTTCGTTTTCCAGAGCTTTCATTTGTGTGCAAGTTATTCATGTGAACAGGTTTTTCGTGATTTATGGAGGCACGACGAGAATTAACAGACTTTGAACATAGAATGTTAGTTGGAGCTAGACGCACGGGTCATTCCATTGTGGATATCGTTAGTGAATTCAACATTCCGAGATCCACAGTATCAAGAGTGTGCCGAGAGTATGAAATTTCAGGCATCCCATCCCATCATGGACAGCGCAGTGGGCGACCACCTGCACTTAACGACCGAGACCGCCGACGTCTGCGTAGAATGGTCAATGTTAATAGACACGCAACACTTCATCAAATAACTGCAGGAATCAATGTGGGACGTACGAGGGACGTGTCCGATAGGACTGTGCGGCGGAATTTGTCTTCCTTGAGCTATGACAGCAGAAGACCGACTCGAGTGCCTTTACTGACAGCACGACATCGCCTGCAGCGACTCTCCTGGGCTCGTGAGCATATCGACTGGTCCCTAGACCAGTGGAAAACCGTGGCGTGGTCAGATGAGTCATGATTTCAGTTGTTACGAGCTGATGGTAGAGTTCGAGTATGGCGCAGACCCCAAGAAGCCATGGACCCAAACTGTCAGCAAGGCACTGTTCAAGCTGGTGGTGGCTGCATAATGGTGTGGGCTGTTTTTACATGACATGGGCTCGGTCCTCTGGTGCAACTGAACCGATCATTGACTGGAAATGGTTATGTTCAGCTGCTTGCAGATCACTTGCAGCCATTCATGGACTTCAAGTACCCACACAACGATGGGATTTTTATGGATGACAATGTGTCATGTCACCGGGCCAGAACTTTTCGCGATTGGTTTGAAGAACATTCCGGACAATTCCAGCGCATGATCTGGCCTCCTAGATCGTTCGATATGAATCCCAGCGAGCATTTATGGGACATCATCGAAAGGTCCGTTTGTGCCCAAACTCCTGCACCATCCACACTTTCACAATTATGGACGTCTATACAAACAGCATGGCTCATTATTCCTGCAGAGGACTTCCAACGACATGTGGACTCCATGACACGTCGAGTTGTTGCACTTCGCCGGGCAAAAGGAGGACCGACACGATATTAACAGTCATCCCATGACTTTTGTCACTTCAGTGTATATATATATATATATATATATATATATATATATATTTGTAATTTTCTCCAGGGAGCAAGAAACCGCAGCTTTCATTAATGATATCAAACATATATTATATTTTTTGCTCTTTACCTTTTGTTTAATGAATAGGCTTTACGAGTAAGTCACATTTAATTTGCTTCTGACTCTTTCTTTTCTTGAACTTGCAATCTCTTTATTTTATGGACATCCATGTAGATTCGAAAGGTCTTTTTATATACCGGGTGGCCAGAAATAAAACACCCCTACTCTGACCTCCCTGGATATCGAACTACTCAGTGTAAAGGCTTGAAAATTTGTGGACATACTATTCAAAAAATGGGGAAACGGATTTCACGAAAAAAAAATTTAGTTCCAGAAATCACCGATAGGTGGCGCTGTACCACTGGACGTATGCTGAAAAGACACAAAAACACGTTTTAAACACATTTTATTTGAAAGTACCAAGCATACATGAAACAAGGACGTTATCGATGCAGGGAATGCTGCTCAATATGGTTCCCTTCCTGAAGATGTAAAATGTGAAGTCTGTGGACAGCTTGTTCAACTGCGGATCGTAACTGGTCATCTGAGATGCTTCTCACATGCAGACTGATACTCTCTTTCAAATCTGCCAAGGTTATCAGACGTTCTCGATAAACAAGGTTTTTTAAGTGTCCCCAAAGCCAAAAATCACACGGATTAAGATCCGGTGAACGAGATGGCCAAGTTGTCGGAAACGCGCGACTGATTATTCTGTCAGTGGTGAAATGTTGGCGAAGAAACTGTTGCACAGGGAGTCCAATGTGTGGAGGTGCTCCATCTTGCATAAAAGTAATGGTGTCAAGGCATTGGCGCTGCTGCAAATGGGGTACAACAAATGTTTCGAGCATCCTTTTGTACCTGTTGGCCGTCACGGTACATGTCTCAAGGCCATTGGAAGTAACCTCTTCGAAAAAGAACGGTCCAAGGATGAATGTGGCTGTGAATCCACACCAGACTGTAACTTTCGGTGAGTGGAGTGGAATCTCTTGGAAGGTACGGGGGTTTGTCGTGTCCCATATGCGACAGTTATGGGTGTTCACTGTTCCACTGAGGTGGAAATGGGCCTCATCGCTCCACAGAATCTGCCACGGCCACGATGCATCCACTTCAACTCTAGCAAGAAATGTCAATGCAAAGGTCAGTCGCATCTCCCTGTCTGTGGCCAGCAATTGTTGATTAGGGCGGATTTTGTACGGGAAACAATGCACCATTTTTCTGAGTACGTTCCACACTGTGCTATAGGGAACACCCAAGTGTCGTGACACTGCACGTGCACTACTGCAGTCTAAAACATTATCCATTGACTGTTCAACAATACCGGTGGCAACATCTTCAACGACATCTGAACGAACCGGTTTGCGTCCTCGACCAGGCTGAACTCCAAGATGTCCAGTTTCCTCGAATCGAGCGATCATTCTCTTGAGAGCTTGTGGAAGCAATGGTCCCTTACGCAAATCCTTAAGTCGGCGAAACTCTCGAAGTGCTGCTGGAGCATTTCCTTTATTCTCGTAAAACAACTTCACAAGCAAAGCGCGTTCTGGCAGCGTGACAGCCATCACTAATAAGAATGACATTCCCCACCTTTTAACATGGCTTCTAACCATGCTTTATGCAAATTTTTCTGGTTACAGTATGAAATTGCAGTTACAACGGGAGTTCTAGCTTCTTTACTATTTTTATTTTCCATAAGGGGCAGAAAAATTAAAAAGGAAGCATGGAAGCATTCCATTCCGCATAAACATTTTAATTTTTATTATTATTTGTGTCTTTTGATCATAGTTCCAGTTGTGCAGCGCCACCTATCGGTGATTTCAGGAACTAATTTTTTTTTCGTGAAATCCGTTTCCCCATATTTTGAATAGTATGTGTACAAAATTTTGAGCCTTTACACTGAGTAGTTCGATATCCAGGGAGGTCAGAGTAGGGGTGTTTTATTTCTGGCCACCCGGTATATATATATATATATATATATATATATATATATATATATATATATATATATATATAAAAGACAAAAGGGGCCCCCAAAGAAGTTTTTGCCGAGGGTCCCAATTAGGCTAAATCGGGCCTTGTTTGTAACCCAAATAATTAAAGAAATTTATGAACGAGTGATCAACATTAAGCCATATGTGCTGATAAATTTTCTTATTTTAGCGTTAATTAATTTCCTGGATTGTAAGAAATGATTAGTATTTCCTCGGATGTCGCACTTCATTTGCTTGCAAAAGATAATTGTAGGTAAAGAGTAGAAATTAATTAAGTATTTAAAAAAAATCCATCCTGCAATCTAATTTAATATCGTCTGAGTGGGGAAAAAACATTCATTTTTTTAAAGAAAACAGAATTTACATTAAATTAAAATCTTCTAATCTATACTCCTATTGCAAATGTGAAAGTTTGGATGGATGGATGTTAGTCAATCATGTCAGAACAGCTGAACGAAATTGGATGAAATTTAGCACAGAGATAGATTATAGTCTAGAATTGATCATAGGCAACTATTTATTCTGGTTGATTGAGTGGTTAATTTTTAATCAATTAAAAATTAACTTTCCCGCCAAAAATCTTTATTTCTTTACCGCCAAATGAGAAAGATTTCGATTTTTGCTTTTTTTCCTCACTTGAATGAATTTAGGTTTAACATATTTTCGGCCGATTATTTCAAACGATCTGTTTATTTTCTTTGTGTTTGATGCATTTAAAACTAAACATGGTTAATTAATAAATCTTCTAGAATCATTATGAAGCCCTTTTCGATTAAAATAAAACTTAATAAAGGAAAAAATTTCTATTCTATATAGCGCTACTCCAACTGGTGTAGAAAATTCACGCATGCACTATGTGTTTGTGATTTTGGTTTTGACCAGACTAATCAGCAAAATGATTTTGAATAATTGGTTCGATGCTTCGTTTTATTTCAGGTACATACTGTAAATAAATTGATTTTAAATTAGTTATGTAGTTTAAGCTTTGCTATACAGCTATTTGATGATTTGCGAGGTAATTTTTCGGTTGCCCCTTGTTTCGGTTTACTGTCATTTTTTATGTTATTGTAATTCGATATTTCCTGTTCATTTCTCTTGATTTTTTCCTGCTATACGTATTCCTTCTGCTTACTGCAGGAAGCGGCTGCAGGAATTTGCCGACGGGGTGGCAAAACAAATCCGACAGGGGGGCAAGCACAATATCTCTCATTTGGCTTCAAAATAACTCAAAATAGTCAATTTTAGATTTAATTAAAGAAAGAAGAAAAAGTAATTAAAGAAAATCAAGTATTATTTAGTTTCCTTTTTTTATTCAGATACTGGCCCTTCCTTTCATTGTTCATTTGTAAAAGAAAAAAAAATGTTATACGATATGATGCGTATGCCATTCACTTGCATATATTGCCAAAATGAGTGCAAATTATAAGTTAAATGAACGACTATTTAATCAAATGTCGGAAATCTGCAGACTTCTTCGAAATTCGTCGTATTGAGTTTATAGTCAATCAAAAATTGTCAATCAATTAGCTTATCACCTTTGTCGGTTATATTGTCAAAAGTAGTTCAAATTATAAGCTGAAAGAACGACTTTTGAATCAGATGTCTGAAAATCTGCTTAACATATGTGTTCTACATCCATTATTTTCAATTTTTAGGTCTATCAGTCTATGAAGTTACGGTATATTATTGATCTACCACCCTATCGAATATTTTGCCAAATATAGTCTAAACAATTTAATCATTACTTGGATATTTCGATTGTTTACAATATATTAATTTCAAGGAGGTTTTTAAATAACCACATTCGATAATGCATTGCTCTCTACAATCATCCTGAAATGGTGAACATTTTTATTCACGAAACTCTAAATATCTCGCCGATGGGGGAGGGGGCAAAAGACTACCGATAGGGGGGAAATTACCCCCTTTCTATCGCCGCCTCTGGCTGTTCGCCCCACATTCGGTCATTTCGTTAAAATTTGGCGACAAACTATTTTGTTGGCGATAATCACTGAATATCAAAGCTGTTCTGTTGAGTGTTTTTGTAATTAAATTGTATTTGTGCTAGCTTTATATTTTTCATATAAGCTTGTAATGGCATATTTCCACTAGCAAATCATGTAGAATTCCGACACATTTCTTTGACCCTTGTTCGCTTGCAACAGACAAATGGAAAAATACCCTTATAATTCCCCCCTTCCCAGCTAATGAGGTTAGACGTACTGACTGACCATAACAAGATCTCTGGCCGACAGTCGTCTGTGCTTACGGCGGGCGTTATAAAAACAGGTGTTGATAAGGAAGATTCATTTCGAATGGGTGGAATCGGACGGAAGTCTGGGGGTTATTCTTTATCTTGGAGAAAAAATGAAACGACAAAAAAAAACTATTGTTCATTCGTCCTCTCTCTTTAGCCGCAGTTGCTCGTATCTTTATATTTACTTAGCTTACTTCTTTCATATTTTATTAATATTTTCTTTGGTTAACATTAACTGCATTTCATTATTTAATAATTTTTGTCTCTTGAATTTTGAGATCCTTTAAAATGCATTTTCGATTTAAGAATGGAGAGACTTGTGTCCTCGCCTTCCTGCTATTTTAATAGTTTTCCTTGGATAGGATTACAAGAATCTAAAAATTTATGCACATTAATGTGAGTAAGAAAGATTACAATATTTACGACATTTCTTCGACTCAGGTTCTGATTGCGATAGTAAAACGGAGACAGATAAGTACTTTTAAACGACATTGATGGGCTTTGAATAGAAATGTATAGGACAATAGGAGTGAAGAATTTTTAACACCGAAAAGATAAGATGAATGCAGGAATTTATGGATCCTTTATTGTTACAAAGCTCATGATGGCTGATATACATTAAAAAGTAAACCGCATTTATCATTCTATTATTCGAATTGACAATTTGTGAGAAAAAGTTTTCTTTCAAATAATTAAATTTCTTTTTTCAAGTCGAGGGAAATGAATAAATGGTCATCTGGGATATAAAAACGAACTTTTACAACGGTTTTATTAGAATAATGTAAAGTTCCGAGACATCCGACACGCGCTTGAGGGAATACTTGAATTATTTTCAAATTTAGAACACTTTTACATATAAATGCGGAATTAATTGTGTTGTAGAAAGCTTGTACATATTGAAAAAAAGTTACAAAATTAGTTTGATTTTTAAAAAACTAAAAATTGATAAAATGGTAATTGTTAATTTTGAGTTTCAGAAAATAGCATATATATCAAAAATAAATAAATTAACTAATTAATTTTAAAAAATTTGGAGAGGTTTTAAGCATATTTAAACATGGGATGTTTTTCTTTATAACAGAATAAAAGCAACATTTTATAAAAATTATGAAATAATTACGATTATTATGTTTTTTTTATGTTGAATTAGACAGATTACTTCGCGTTTGCTGCGGGGAATTCGATCTTAAGTAGTTACATAGATTTAAAACAAATAAAAGGAAAATAAATTTTTTGTCATGCAGGATTCTACTGATTTTTTTTTCTTATTGTGCAGTCGTTAGACATATAAATAATTATTCAGTTTTTATATTTGATTTACTCTGTTCTTTCTGTACTATTCTGATAGGAATAATATATATTTTCAAAATTCCAAATACGCAAACGATTTTCAGTCGAGTGAATTATTTTTCGAATTTGCTTTCGAAAATTAAAGGCAATATATCAATACTGCCAATTAGGCGCTAAATGCGCCAACGTAAGAAACTTGAATAAATTTCTACCTCTGCGAAATGGACTCTTCCTACAGTAACCTCTTTCTATAACGCCAGCCGTAAAAATAGACGATTGTTGGCCAGTAGTGATGGGAAATCTCGTTCATTTCAAAGATTCGACTCAAAATCGTTCGTTCACCAATTTGACCCGTTCGTTTCAGGTCGTTCGCGAACGACCTTTTTAGACTCATCGAACGAAAGAATCAACTCTTTCGTTCGCGAACGATTAAATTAGGCTCTTTCGTTCGAGAACGAACGACTTTGTTGCTTCTGTGCAGACTCATTATGTCACTTGCCAATCCGGAAATTTCCGGTTGTATTGTGATTATTGTGTTTACTTCTTGACGCGTGTGTTGTTATTTTGATAAATAGATTGTTCTTTCTGAGAAATATGTTATACATAAAACAGAAAAGGGGGGAATGCTTACACTCTTATGATTCTATTCCCCTTTCGCAGGACGGGATGACTGTCTAGGTTTTGTAATTTTAAACATTAGTTATTTTACTGCCTGAGATTACAGTGTTATTTAATGGTGTTTGTAATGCTTTTTAAAAACGTTTTTTTAGGTCCAATTTTACTTTTTATTTTATTATGAAATTTTTCCTTTTATTTATTTATTTTATTTACGTAATTATTTTAATATGAAATTTTGTCAGTACGTAGCTTTATTATTACGTTTTGATAATTCCATAAAAAATAAAGCTCAGTCACCACTGGCACTATTTTAACTTTTGAGATATTATATCATTATTTATAATATTATTCAATAATTTTTAAGTAACATTAGTAATATTTTTATCATGTCAGAACCTGATGTTTTTGAGATGAGGTACTTAGGGTCAACAAAAATCCATAGTCGAAAAATAAAAATTTTATTATCTGCACGAGCATCTCAAAAAAAATAAGCTTTTAATAATGTATTACCATTGCATTTACAAAAGCTCCAATTTTTAAAAAATAAGTTAATTATTCCAGCAAATAAAACCTAGAAAAATGTAACTTAGAGCACATGATTATATAAAATGTAATAAATAGGAAATGTGATATATTTTTTTTAAAATAAAAAAGTGACTAATTCAATGAAACAATTAAAACGAATAAAAATATTATATAACTATCACGAGCACGGGTAGATTTACCGTTCGAGAAATTATGTTCTGATATGATGCATTGAAATATGCACGATTTCGTTTGAATCTTTTCAATTTATTCCTCTTTTATTTATTTTTACTTCCTGGAATATATGCCAATAGTCGTATGAATTGAATTAAGGACAGGATTCACTTTGAACTCAACTTTTGGACAAGCCCCTTTGTATAAGTATACATATTTAAACTGGGTATTTTCTAATTAAAGTATTTTTTCAGTTTTATAAAAATGCATAGTTTTTACTAAAATAATTCTTAAAAATTATTTATTAAATTTTAAAATTTATTTTTGTATTATTCACAATACACAGACTATTGTAAAATTATGCCTATTTTGATTTGACAAAAGCGTAGAAATGAATATATATATTTACATATATATAAACTATTAATACTAAAAAAATTAAGTCAACTTTCTGAAAGTGCAGACTGGCATGGCATAAACTCTATGACGAGTTTGGCAGAAAATTTGACAGATGTTTATAAAATATATACTAGGTATGTGTACCCAAACTTTAACTATCCAGCTTTTATCGTTCTGTAGTTCCCATACTAACTTACGTTTAAAACAGTCAGATAGACAGATTTCTTCTACACTGATGTTACAGAAAATTTGATTGAAATGTATATGTTTGGTGCTAAGATCTTATACCAAATTTCATCCATCTAGCTCAAAAGGCTTTTGCATTATTTTTGTCTAACATAGACATTTTCTGAAAATGTGTTTTCTAATTGAAGGAAGAATGAAACGTGGAGATTCATTAAAATCTTGAGTTCAAATTTTTTTGTCAATTGCAATATTTTCTCTAAATTTTATAAATGAGAAAATAAAAATGCTAATTGAAGCATATATATATACATATATATATATAATATAAATTTTTTCTTAAAACCAGAGCGAGATAGTATATTGCAGTGTTTCAAAATTTAACAAAACAAGAATATTTAAGCAAATAAATAATAACATAAAAGCAATTTTAAACAAATGAGAATGAGCACCTTTCTTTCTTTCTTTTTTTTCATTTATAACTATTTTTACAGCTGAAAAATAATTGGATTCAATGATACAATAATAGATGTGACATATTTATTTATTTATTTACTTTGAAAAAAAATTATATATATATAAACTTTTAAAAAATAAGTAAATAATTTATCATGACAGCAGTGCACGTGACTTAAATAAAATTTATTTTATATTTTTTTATAATATCTTAAATTTACGAATAAAAGAGCACGCAAAATACAAAAAGACAAATAAAATGTTCGAATTGATTCATTTTAAGACTATATTGTATTATAAAGTATTTCTGAAATGTTTTTTTTTAATTAGTAGTATTAAAAGGTAAAATTTGGTATCATAACAGAAGTCGTAATATACTCCAACATTTTTTCAATAAAAATCTTTTACAATTAAAACTTCCTGAAATCTCCAATATAAATAAACGGCAATGCCCTCCTCCATCTCCATCCACCAGAAGAAGAAAATTCCCACACTTTCTGATTCCAGGAATTGAAAAATGTTATCGCTACCTCCCATAAAGTACTTCCTTTTTACTAAACGAGTGTCCAAAATTTGTTGTGATAAAAAAGCTAAACGCCGTGTAATCACCCAAGGTCAACTACTAGTCTTTTGCTAAGCGACATTGAAACATCTGCCTCCTCTCCCCTCCCCCTGTTTTCCCATTCCTTTGCGGACATAACCACAAACATCTTATCTCTAGGAGGTTAGGCATGAAATTAGCAAGTTCCCCACAGTCGTTCGTAAACAGGAATAACCAGGTCCACACACTCGTTCACGACCGACTGTGTGGATCCACACAGTCGTTCGCGAACGAACGACTAATCCAGAAAATGGCGACCCGACTCAGTTCATTCACTTAGATGACCCGTTCGTTCGCGAACGACCCACCTCTATTGGCCAGTGATCTTATCATGGACAGACAGTACTCGCCTAGAGGCATACAGAAAAATGTGCCGCCCCCGCCTGCTAGTAAGTTAAAATCACCACAATTCCCTGGACTACAACACTCAAGGGCGAGAAACAACAATACTACGAGGGAACTTGTATAAATTAAATTCGGTACACTTTTTTAACACTTGATTTACGGTTATTTTTTAATATATCAAAGTTAGCTGTCTCACTTTGTGTAATCTCTCAAATGTAAGCGTAATAATTCAAAAAACACAACCATTTCTTTAGGGCCACGGCAGATACGGATAATCTCTGGCTTTCTTCAAATTTTCGTAATGCGTTGTCCTATACTTAGCTAAAGTTTTCCAATTTGTTAATTATTGTTAGCAAGTCTTTTCTCAGACAGTGAGTCCACTTATTGAATTCAACCTATTTTTGATCTCCCTCTTATTGAAGTACCAAAGTATTTAGCTAAAAAGACCTTCAAACATTACAATGGAGATACACAGGCACTTATTAAAATAACATTTACAATCATTATCAACAAAAAATATATTTTTGTAACTTAATTTATTATCGAATCTTCACAAATTTCGCGTCGAGGGAAATGGCTTGAGATAGACAAAGTGATTAGCTGAGTTAACATAGTTCATTAATTACTATCTCGAAATTTTTCAATTACAACTATCATTTTTTATTGAATCGATCTTACATAATGAAACTAAACTCTCAATAAAATTTTATGGAAATCTGACGATAATTTCGGGACTTTGAAAAATGATGCTTCCAGTTGAATTTAAATGATGTTAAATGTATCTCCATAATAGATTTGATATATAACAATTGGAATTTTTATTACATTTATTAATCTTTATCATATTTTGAGTGTTATAGAATGTGCAACATATGATATTACAATTTTTTCCTTAGCATGATTAGAATGGTTAATTTTTTTAAATATAAAACATGGAAATGTTTTCACCGAGTATTTCAATTAGTAAATAAATAAAGCAAAGGGATTGTTTTATTTTCCTCTTTGTTTTTTAATTTTCCTAGAGATTTCAGAGCTTAAATTTTCTTACATATGTTCAGAAATTAAAACAAGGTTATATGAAATATGCTGCTTATGGGAAAAAACGTTTTAAAATTTGTTTTTAATTAAAAAAGCAATGTTTTAACATTTGCATTAATTTATTTCAGTAGACTTGAATTACTAGTCAAATTCTATGAATAATATAGCATATTCAATTTTTGGTAATAGACTAAATAATGTATTCAAATTACATAAAAAATTATTCCAGACTATTAAAGCCTGAATGTTTTAGAAGAGTCTAATAAAAAGAGAAAATTAACAACTTCATTCTTGAAGAATGGAATTTTTTAAATAACATATATATAAATCCCAAACATTAAATTAAAATTAAGCTAACTTTTTACTTGAAAGAAGTAAAATTATAAAACTGAAATAAAAACATGTAATAAATTAGGATATCTAGTTTTATACAAAATTGATTTAGTGAAGGGAAATTAATTCCTTGAACATTTTAAGTTGGAGTACAGCAAGAATTAATGATATTCAGGGAGAAATATTTTTTTCTGTACTATTTTGATCAAAAACACTTTTTAAAAATTTTTTTATTGAAAAATAACTAATTAAAAATTAAATAAACAATTAAATAGTTCTAAATTCCTTTATACAGGGTTGAAATGATAACGAAAACAAATTATTATAATGTTTACATGCTACGACACTAAATTTCTTTTGTGTCTAATTTGCATATAAATGAACACAAAAGCATGGTAGTCCAGGACTGATAACTTTGTTTTTGTAATTTTTTTAAAAATCTTTTGGAGAGTTTTGGATGAATTCTTAAATTAATTTGGGTGACTGAGTATATCTTGTAAATGATCCTGTTTCTAATCTAATGGAATTAATTATATCTGCAAGGAAATGTTCTAATCTATTCGTTTGCTAAAATATTCAACATGGCTGGTTACAAAAAGATGCACTGTTCAATTTTTCAAAATAATTGGAGTTAAATACTGAGATTGTTTTAAATTCTTAAACAGCAATCTTTAATGACATTCATTTAATGTAAATGTGCCTCCACCTCTAGTACACTGTTAAGAAGAATCACAGAATTAAATTGTAATTCACAATATTATTATTTTCAAATAAAGATCTATGGAAGTGTTTCAAAGATATTTGAAAGAAGATTATCCACACATAACAGTAATTACAAGCAATTTTTAGGAGAACATATATAAAATAGAATTCTCAAATTATACTGTTTGATTTGGAAAACATTAAGTTCATTTTGCAGAATAATTTTAAATAATATTTCAACTTCATGATTACCAGAACACCTTTCCCAATAGGTGGAAAGGGTTTCAAATTTCTTTGATGTTGCAAAAACTAATTTGTAGATTTTAATCTATTATTAATAAAACATAAGGTCATGGCTACACATATACAACAATGCAAGCCAAAAATCCTTAAATGTATATAATAGCTCACAAGGCAGTAGAAAACCACAGTTAGGCAAGTCATTTATATAGAGACTATAAAATCACTTCCATGTGTACATAAGATAAATAAATCAGACAACTTATCAAAAAAGCAAGTAGCTACTCTATAAATGGTTTAAAGATGCATATATCTCTTAATTGCAGTCATTTAAATAATAGACACTGGGGGAAATGGAGAGGCAAGGAAAAGTATTACGAGTAGGATAGCAGCAAAAGGTGTCATAAATGAGTGGCCTCTTTTGATGTCAGATAATTTTGAATAAGATGATCAGGTGTTTTATTCACAAATTAGTTAAGTGGGGTCTGAGATATAATTCCAATTTCACACATGAAAATTTACAAATGTAAGAATGCAGTAAAGAATAAGAAAGGTGGATTACAATCCAGAATGGTAGCCCTAAAGGCTTTTCTTAACCTTTCTATTTTACTATATGCCAGAGTCTTTAGAGATATATTCATTTAAATGTACAACAATATTTGGTATCAAAGTGTATTGTGTCAGAGGTTGTCTTTAAAGCAGAATATTAAGTATCAGAAATCCCAGCATGGCCACCCCACTTGAATCAAACAATCAGTTCAAAGTTAGAAAACTAGGGTTAATTAAATCAGTCACTTAAAGTCTCTGAATCAAAAAATTTCAAAATTATTTTCAGACATTGTAAAATCCAACCTCTGTTTCAAAATCTTTGATATGCAACGAACAATTATATTATGTATAGATCTTATTTTATTAGGAAGTCTATGTTATATTCATAAGCATAACCTTCAATTTTTACATAAATTAGAAGATTAATATTTTAAGTTTAAAAAACAAGATAGATACAATATGCCCACTTTTATTTCTGTATTAAAAACTTAATAAAATAAATACCTCTAAGTGTATACAGTAACTTCACCAGGAAGGTTAGTAAGTTGACAGTTATCAACAAAATTTTTTTTTTACAATCATTCAATAGAATGAAATAAAATCACACTTTTAAGTTCTTATTTAATATTCTTTAGTAAAAATCTATCATTCCAGCAGCATATTCTTTAACACTTATTACATCAAAATAAATGAAAAAGAACATATTCTTAAAAATTGAAAAATAAAACTTCCACAAAAATAACATGATAAAAATACAGATTTAAAACATTTATATCAATCAAAAAGTATAAACTATCAATATAAGCTCTTGGTAAACACTTGAACTAGAATAATTCATTCAATTTTTTTTCCTTTTAGAGTCTGGTGAATCGATATCTTCAGCAGCATGTTTACCAGAACTAGAAAGCTGTTTATAAGAATCCGATAATGAAGTTCCAGGCAATTCCTAAAACATAAAAAGAAGAGAGAGAGAGAGAAATGAGAATTAGGCATTATTTTAAAAGCAAAATTTAGATTTTAGAAAAATCTAAATATTGTTATCAAATTTCTTAGATTTCATATCAAACCCTTGTTAAATGTTATTTATTTACTGTAACTTATCAATCTTAAATCAAATCATTATTCTATTTTAATATAAAACCATAGTCTTACGTACTTATTTTTTTGATATTGTATAAATAATTTTATAGATTAAAAAAAGCCTATTGTTTAAAGTAAACCCTTTCATTATGTTTTTTATACACATTACACACACACACAATATATGAAATACTGGCATACATTCTTTTAATATGCTTATGCTAAGTGATTATACTGCTACTCATTTTGAAAAGAAATATTTACTTATTGAGTACAGTGCATAAACCTCCGACAGTGTAAAAATAAGGAATTTTAAGAATTATATAATTATTAAAAATTTTTACTTAAAAATATATAAAAGAGTTAATGACATAAATTTTTGCTTATTTAGCAATGTTTTCCATTTATTTTTCTCTTTTTATAAAATGTGTAAAAGTTGTTAAAGGATTTACAACATTTTAATTCCATTAAGTTAATAAGATGCAATATACATAAGAAATAAAAGATTTTGAACTATTTGATTAATATTCACAATTTTAAAACATATCAATGATAAAGCTTGGACCATCTTTAAATTTAGAATTCCAGACAGAGAAATAACTGAATCATCATATTAATCCCCAAATCAAGTTAATTATATGCCTTCTATTATTGCAAGTTTTAACAATGATTTTCTTTAGAATTTTAAATTTCATTGATACAAATTAAATGGAGAAGAGGAGAAACAAATTTGCTTTGAACATACATTATACTGAACTAATTTTATAGCATTTACAGAAACAATATACAAGCAGCGATTACTAGATATTGAAGTAGTTATGATCAAATAAAAGTATTATATTTGGGTCAAATTTCACTTGCAATAACTGTATCAAAATATTAATATCTGAAATTCAATCTCAAAAATACAGAGCCTTAAAAAAACTAAATTTTTCTACAGTTAATTTTTTTAAAAAAAGTACAAAACTTTTTGAAACATAAATTAAAAAATGTGAGCTTCAGCAGGACTGTCTATCTTTATCCATTTATTTAAATAAGTTTTTAAAATAAGTCAAAACATGTTTTGGCAGTTAACATGGTACTACATCTTCAATGACATTGGTAAGCCAATCACATAATTATTCAAGTGAATCTGTTTCCTTCAGATTAGAAACAGTGTGATAAAAGCAAGATTTTACATTTTTTTTTATTTGCAATATCTTTTACCATAATTTTTAGTATTAAAATAGTACTTGTTTTTAGTGTGTTTAAACACTATTAACTTGAAGGGAATTAAAAAAAAATCATTTATCCTTATCTACATTACAAATTATGTATCAACTTTTTAAAAAATATATAATTTGATTTAAATGCAAACTCTATTACTTACCACACTTGTTAGTAGTAACAGATTTGACTGAAGATTATAGATTATATTATTTACTAATTGTAACTAATTAAGATTATTATCTATTACACCTTAAATATTTTTCAGAAAATATACTATAAAGGAAGATTTTTAAAGAAATGTATCTGTTTTCCTTCCCCTAACTCTCAGCCAAGTAGTAGATAATATATAGGAATTTTGTCATGAGTTTTGTGGATGAGGAATTCATTTTCATTTGAGTAAGGTTTATATAAATGAGCTGGTTAAAATTTTTAATTGCATTCTTGTATTAAAAAGTAAAAATATTATGGTAATTTTAAATATATTTTCTAATATTGTAGAATTTTTAAATGGTTAATTTAAATATATTTCTTCATAAATTGAATATAATGTTCATTGTATTTAAAGTCTACATGCCATGTGAAAATCTTGGGATTGTTAGCTTTATTTAAGGATGACTTGTTACTAAAATTATTTATTTTCCATTTATAATTTATTTTGTATGCTGTAAGACCATCATCGATAATGGTTTGCTTTAGTATTTTCATCGATAACATTGTATGCTTTAGTATTTCCATAAATAAGTTATAAAACAAATTAAAAAGCATTTATTAGTCATGCAAAGAAAATGTGTAGATAGTGCAAGTTACAGTAATTGCACCATCTCTCGGTGCAATTACTACAACTTTTTTTAAAGTATTTTCTCTTTCCTAAGTCTCTAAATATGTAAATTACAAAATTTTTAAAAATTCAGAAAATTTGCATTTGCATACTTCAAAGGGTTAAAAAGTAGGATTAGGGTTAAATCCATTCTTAAAGTAAGAGAAGGGTATTGATTATGGTTAAGTTTGCCATTGGGTACTTTTCATGATTTCTTCATATTTATATTTTTTTTTTCCTATTTTGATTTTCCTTTATTTAAGAAATACAGTTCTTAAAAATTTAATAATTTAAATGAATATATAGGATAATTATAAGAAGATTCTTTCATGCAAATTTCTAGAAGTAACAACTAAGTCCTTCATTTCAATTGAAATATTATTGATAAGTATTATGTTTTGATATTAGTGGAGTGTTTATAAGTCAGCTCAAAGTAAGTTGATTTCAGAAACTACAACAAAACTTACTAGATGAGAATTCTAATTAATTTTGTATAGAAATAGACAAAAGCTTCTTATGTACTTTAATATTGCAAAAGAAATTGCATACTAAATTACAATTTAGAGAGTGAGGGGACACTGAGATTTCAATGCTTTAAGAAAATAGTTTATACGCCCCATGTCCTTTTTCCACTCTAAAATAAGGATTTAACACAATAAAATTTAATCTACAAATATACAAATTACTCTTATCTAGTATTAAAAAAAAAAGGCCTTTATTCACTTAAAAATCTATTAATGCATTTTTCCAACCATTATCCATTAACTGCATTTTTCTGTGATAAAAATTCTTGAGTATGGATACAGAAAAAAATTTAAAAACATTCTACAAGCTTTAATGTAAAGGAAGGTCTAGTTCTCCCACCAAGTAATTGTCCATAGATAAATATTTTGCTAATTACATGCAGTTCATTTGAGTTCATTTTAATACTGATATTTCCTTTCTTTTTGAAGTTATCTTAAATATTTCTATAATTAGTATGATTAATAATAAAAAAAATGTCATGGAATTGTAACAAAAATTTAGTAATTAAGTTCATAATGAATATATTAGCCTAAACTATACAAATTATTAATGAGCTTTATAAAGTTTCCAATCTCATATAACTTACATTAAAAACATAGTCAAAGTATTGGCATTATGAAGAAAAAAATCAGCAGTAATTGATTATTACAGGTTAAAACAATCAAGAAAAATAGTCAATTCTCTGATAAAAATATTATTAAAATATTTTTTTCCAGAGAATTAACTATTCAAAATAAAATTGCAAATCAAAAGAATATGAGTTGAAACATTTTAAATTTCCAATTATTGAGCACTTATGTAGAGATTAGAAATTTTAAAAGATGGAAACTTACATTATTACTTCCTAAAGCATGTTTCATAGTGCATTCACGTGCATGTTTGATGTAACTCTCACGGCTAGTTTGATACTCTTGTGACTATTAAAACACACACACACACAGGTTATATAATAATAATAATACAAGGAAAAAAAATTATTTATTATATTCAGTCAATATGTGTTTAAAGCAAATGACAAATATTCAGTAGCATATATAATTTAAGTGACGTGAAACCACAATTAGAAATATTGCCCTTCATTAAAAAAAGTACTATTCATACTTTTGTTTCTATGAAATCAATACAATTTATGATATAACTTTGACCCACATGAAATGAAAGAACTGGAATATATTTTTAATATTCGAACAGTTATTTCTACAAATAATTTATCATCAAATTTCATAATTAGTACAAGAATTTGTATTAATGATTGCAGGGCAGTTCTTAAAACTTCCAAATAATAGCTGCTATCTTTTGTTTAAATTCTTTTTAGGATAAGAAATTTAACAGTTTGTAAATTATATGTTTGCATGTTTCAAACTAAATATAGTGTAATGAAATATTTTCCTATTAAGAATTAAACATGTAAATTATTATATCAATAAAAAATATGAGTTGGAGAAAAATATTATTGAATAGATCTATCATTGCTGATAATAGGGATAAGTGGATCATCATTTCTGAAATCAGAGACAACCATTATTCAGTAAACAAATATTGTCAAAATTTCAAATGGATAGAAAAAAAAAAAATGCTAAAAAATATCACTTGCCACATAATTTGACTAAAATAATAATAAAAAAAAATGTTATCATCATAACTTAGAATAAGGACTAAATTTGATACTTATGTATTAGACCGTCTTTGCCAATGGTTAAGTAAGTCACTGGTGACAGATTTAAATTTGGCGTAAAGACCAACACGTTACATGGTTGATGGATTGTCGTAATTGGCAGTTTAGCAACTCATTGGCGATGACTTCAAATTTGGCGATAAAGTTGAACCGTCTAATAAGTAAGTACCCTAAATTCTAGTTACCTAATTTATTATCACATGAATATAATAAAAGACAAATTAAAAATTTACTTCAATTTATTATTTATTCTTTATAAAAACTTTATAACTTTTACTTTTTAGAGTTCTCAAGACAATTCATAAAATGTATTAATAATATCACTTACTATTTCACTCCTTAATGGATCATTAAAATTTGGCTCTGCCATGAGCAGTTGTATGTCTACTAATATACTAGCTAGATTCATATTAGGTTTCCAAGCACCCTATAAAAAAGGAGAATGCAAATTATAAACTAATTTTCTTACAATATTTCTAATGATTTAACTTTTTAAGACTTTAAGGCACTGATTATAAAATTAATGAAATTCAGCAAAGATCCCGAGGTTACAAATGTAGAGAAATACTATGTTTCATTAAAATATTTTTGTTGTTGTTGAAGATTTAAATTAAACTTATTTAAAAAACACACAAAAATAAATGATAATTTAATAATAATAAAATAAAATACCAAAAGATAGAAGTTATATTATTCATATGAATTTATCTATCATAATTAATAACTACTCACTTGTGGGGCTGATTTCAATGTTGGGAGGCATATTCTTCCAGAATCATCAACATTAGGATGGTAAATTGGTGTTACAAAACGTACATTAGGTGGTATAAATGGATACCTTAGAAAACAGGAAAATATTTCAATTTAAAACTTGATACAATTTATTTAGCAGATAAAAATATTTTATGAAAATTTTTACTTTGGATGTGAGAACTTTTATTATATATTAGCTTCAGCTTATCAAATTCATTCAGAGAAATTAAAATTTTAAAATTTAAGCATTTATGGTTCTTTTTAATTAGAAAAGTTCTTAATCTTAAATCTTCTCTTGGCAAAGAAAGCTAACTTTCACGGAATTTAATTAAAGTCACAAGTGGGACCAAATGTTAGAAGAAATATTTATTATATAAACTGAATATGATTAGACAAGCTTAAATTTCAACTGTTTTTCCAAGTTTATAAAATAATTGCATTTTTCTATGAAGAAAACTGATTGAAAGAGCAATTTTTATTTAATGCTTATTTTACAGATTAATATGTAGATAAAAAAAAAGTAAACTTTCTTCTTAAAAACCTTACACTTACTTATCTGGAACTTGAATATCAATATAAAAAACTCCATTTTCATAAGGAGTGCCATCAGGGCCCAATACACCTAAAATGCGAAAAAAGTCTTAATGTTTATTTCATAATTATATTACAATTATAAATAAATACAGGAAGGAGACAATGATAATCAGACCTATTTATAAGAGCAAAGTCACAGAAAATTTTCCTTTCAAAGAATTCAATATGATATTCTCAAAAAGATTTCTTTGATGGGTGTAGTCTTAGAAAAAAGAATATCAGGCATCTTTTGAAAAGTATGCAAATAACATAGATTTTCATTCCTTTGGTCTGAGTGCAGAAAACTGCAAAAGTCATCAATTTTCTTAAGTGCGTTTAGAAATAATTAAATAAAAAGCGGATTCAGATCAGGAAATAAGAGAATGCAGTGAATATGGGTTAAATTAAGATAAAAATTAGCAAATTTAAATAAGAAATATCATTATATATATATATATGTAGATAGATAGATTGTTTCATTAAAGAAAATATTTAATAAAAACATTGCAATTTTCAGAGCGATACAATTAAAGGAATTGATATCTAAGGGACAGGGGATTTAAAAATGCTTGAATAAATATTTTATTGAAAAACATAATTTCAAAAATGCCAGAATTCAATGAAAAAAAAAAAGAAAGATACATTTGGGACTGGTTAATAATACACTTAATAGAGGCCGAGAAATTAATATAATGCAATTGAAGTTAAACTAAATTTTTTTACTTCTATTGAATAGGAAGTAAGAGCATAAAATTATACACAATTTTAAAATTAAAAATGACTAAACTAACTAATGTAATGTGGAATAAGAAAAAAAAAAAAAAAAACTGAAAATTTTATTCAAAATTGTATAACTTAGAAAATACAGATTATAAAACAAAGGGCTTTTAATTATAAAAATATTTTCTTATTATTTCAAATTAAAAAAATGGTACAGATAAACTCATTAAGGCAAAAGTTTGTGGATTTTAAAAAAATTTGAATAAAATAAGTGAATGAAAAAATAAGGTATAAAAAGTATGATGCAAAATAACAAAATTCAAGTAGAATTGTATGTGAAAATTTCTCTAATATAGCTTTTTTGATGGAAAAGAATATTAAATTTATAAATATTAGCTTACTTGCTTTTAACTGGTAAATATTATCTGTAGGCCAACAAGAAATACCACTCACAGGTTGTGTCCGGAACCTTTCAAGTTCCTTTTTAAGTCTAAGTGAACACTGCATTTTCTCTCACAGTGTATGAACAGAATACTAGAATAAGAAAAAGGAATATTATCTCACTCTTTTCTAAACTATAAAAATTATCAGAGTAAATTCTAAATTACTCTAAACAGATGTTGTAGAATATTTCACTTTCAATATTTGACTACGCAAGAGCTCTTCACAATATGTATTATTTAGCCAAATCAATAAAGCATAATATCGTCATTCTTTTACAGTTGATTTCTCTGGGAGGGGGGGAGGAGATCATATAACACATTATTGATATATATTGCATCACAAGCTGCATATTTTGAAAGAATTTCCTTAAACAATTGAGAAACACTCAAAAAACTTGATTAAAAAAGTAAGGAAGAAACATCCCCATTTCTTTAATTTAAAGAATTTTTTGAATATAGGATTATGCATAATATTTTATGATCCATCTGATGACAAACAATCTTAAAAATAAAATTTAGCAACAAATAAATAATGCACATGCAGGAATAAAAGAAATCGTAATTTACCAACATATACTTTCTTTTTGACTCAAGGTTTATTTGCCTTAAAATCACAAGTTGAAATTTTAAAATAAAATGCTCAAAAACATAGAAAAATGTATTTTGCATATCCTTAAAAGTTTAAAAAGGATATAATTTAGCTTTCATACTGCAAAAAGAAATGCATCTGTATTTTTAACTTGCAAGTAAAATAATTAGTACTTCTGTATTAACTACTTTCCAAAGGGGTAGACGTTTACAATTGGGTTCCCATTGATTTTTTTTTATGTCAATATTAGTTATTTTCAATCTGTAACCCAACAGTAACATCAATGAAAACTAAACATTCTAATAACCAGAATTAGCGATTCATAGCTAAAATTTGCCACCATTCGAAGGGGCACCCAAATATGCACTAGAACCTCCAATGATTAACCATCAGAAAACATCGACGGACAAATAATAACTTATAACTAACAGTCAATAATAACTTATAACTATAAATAATAACAAAAAATAAACTAATAAATTGTATTTAATCAAGTACTAAAACTTTTCAAATAACCACTTTCATCAAGACTTTAAATTTAGGAAATGATAAGGTAAAAAATTGAAATAATTTTAAACAACTGTTGGCGGATAAATCAACAAACAAGCATACCTTTTTTTTCTTTCTTTACCAACACCGGAATGGTAACAATTAATAAAACACTTATTTATGTTGGATAATATAATTAATAAAACTATTATTTATTTTGTAATTCTCAGTATAAAATGCCCGTTTCAAAAACAATTACCGTCTCAAACCAATAAAATCATTTCTTCTAACTTTTAAAAGTTATAGGAGAAAGTTATAGTATTTTTACAATAGAAAACTACAAAAGAAAAAATAAATTTAAACACATTTGAAATTTATAGCTAGAAATAATAGAAAACGTAATATACTATTTATATAATAGAAATATAATTTAATAAAGCAATGTATCTTTTTAAAAGCAAACAATTTTCTCAACGTCATTAAATTACTCAACTCAATTAAGGGATTTTCTTACTTTAACCGAGTGCTACATTAGCAAGGTTTATCATTTTTCTGACTTGTTGGCTAGTTTCAAAACTTACATTCACATAAAATCGTTATTATTGTCGATATCGAATGCAACTTTAAAAAAGGCAATAGAAGAGACTTTCTTTAAGAAAATTACAAAGAAAATAGTAAAAAAAGGCATTTATGACAAAAGAAAAAATAAATTTTATTCCTGAAAAAAAATTCCTGAAATAAATTGATAATACATTATTGATGGAGATTAAATAAATAAAATTGTCATAATGTTTAAAAATTGATGAATATGCAAAAGTATGCTGAAAATTAATTGAAGCACATTGAAAGAAAAACAATCAAGGAGGATAAATAACAAATAATTTGAAATGATCGCTATCGTTTTAGAGAAACAAAATAACATTTTAAACAAATTAAAAGCTTATAATACAGAATCAAAAAAAGACTGATTTGTAGAAATATCAAAAAAAGTTTTTTAATCTTTACTTTATTAAAAAAATGAACTGATTTTTAAAGATTATATTTTTATTTATAAAAAAAGAAGTATAAATAGCCAGAAAAGGCAATCAATCATTAAATCTATTCATGAAAAGAGCAGATAAAGATAGAAAGATGATATAAATAATATATTTTATTTTTTCTTTTAAAATTTCCCTTTATAAGAAAATTTTTTATAAACTAACTTTACAAAAATGCGGATTTTTACTATTGAACATAGTATTGGGCATAAATTAATTTCAAAAATTACTGGAATATAAAATAATTGCTGAGATATCTGACAAAATGAAGATAAATAATGTGAATCTGTTCCTTGATTACTCGCCAAATCAGTTTTCCGCCAACAATATCACAGTTCGGTATCCTGTATTTTTCAGTTCCTCATCCACAAGCAACAAATCGCTTCCATCGCTGTAACGCGTGTTTGTTTAGTTTAGTGTTAGTGTTTATTCTGGAATTTTGAATATCGTGAATTAATTAAATTAATATTTATTTGCTGCTCAATTTTTGAAAAAAATAATGTCTACTACTGTGGTCAACAACAATGATCCGAGAAGACCTGAAAAAATCCATAGGTATTTGATCAAATTAAACGTCATCTAATTAATGCTGAACATATCCAGTCATGCTCTCAATTATATATTTTATATATTCTGTTTGATACTCTGTTGATCGTCATTTAGTTTTATGTTTTGAATGTATATATTTATCATTTTATTTAATAAAAAAATATTTGCTTTTGTAATTTATTTGAATTTCGTTTTCGCCATTATTGCTACAACATACTGATAATTAATTTTATAATTGCATATTTCCCCATGCAAATCATTACTATTTATTGTGTTTATTTATTAATATTTAAATTTTTGAAGAACGGAGTTTTGTTTTTATTTCTAGAAATGTTTTTTTAACCCTTTGCGGGGGGACAATTTTTAAAGTAGCGTATTTGTCCATATTTTTGACGCAAAGGGTTTAAGGTCCTCCGCCGTCAAGTTAATTATCTCTAACTCCAATAAATATTTTGTTCTTGGTATTTTTTATTAATTTTTCAGACAAGACATTAATTACTTTGCCATTGGTTGAATTAAAAAAAAAATTGCAATGTCTTTACAAAATAAACATATTAAAAGAATTAAAAATATATATAATTGCAATACTTTTAAATTTCAGAAATTCATATTACTAATCTTTGAATTATATTTAGGATTTCATTTTAAAAATTACATGAAATTTCAAGCATTATTTACTGTTAATAACAAATCCTTATAATGATTTTAAAAAAATGTATATTAATGCTTATTTTACAATGATAAATGTAGTGAATTAAATTAGTTCATAGGAAGCAGAAGGTTTGTGGTTTAAGTCTTAATTTGATTTAAAGGAATGAATCTTTGAAGTTTGAGAATTAACTGATTCATTTGGTAAAATGATGTTACATTAATTTCATGAACAGAATATACATAAATTAATAACAATCATCATTTGAATTACCTTTATCTTTGAATTAGAGGGTACTTTTAATGAACTCTTGTTATCTATTTTTTACTAAATGATCTATCAATTTTGAGCCACTATGACCAGATGTTTTCCTACATCCTGCTTGTTATAAATTTGATGCTCATGTATTTTTTATTGCAAATCGTCTCACAAAACATGCTGGGATTAAGGTCTGAACTTTTTACAAGAGTTTTAATAACCCTAGGATAGTGGTAGAGAACCCGTAACCTGTAAATATTAGCAGTATGCTTGGGGTCATCAAGTTGGTACGACTTAAAATGTCTCGGGATTCCCAGCTTTTCCACACTTTGCTTTAAATTTCACTTGAGAATGTCACAATAGACATATTTATCCTATGTACCATACAATATCAGATTATTTGATTGCTACCTCCATATTTGACGGTAAATTGTAAATTTTTGACATATATTTGGTTTCTACCAAACATTTCTTGCCATCTGATCTATAAACATTGTATTTGCTTTAAAAAAAACATTAAATGATTTTTTTTGGCTGCTCTACATACATTTTAGCAAAATCAGCCTAGCTTGTAAATTTGCTTTGTTGATATACTGCTTTCTTTGAGGTACTCTGCCATGATATTTAAGTTTTCTTAACACATTTCTGACATTTGGAGAATTTACGAATTTTGGGATTTATAAATCTTAATTTTATATTGCAGATTCAATTTTACAACACTGGTTTTTAGATAAAGTGAACTTGTTTCATAATCTACCTCTCATCATGTAAATGTCTTCGGACACCTGAGCTTTGCTTAAGCTCAACACTATTTGCTTTCTTGAACCTGTGAGCAATTCATTGGGAATAAATTTTTCTGTCCTGAGATAATTCTTCCTATTCCATATATAATTATCCTTAATAACTAAATATAAATAAGTTCCAATATAACAAATTAAAAATTTAATAGGTTCAAAATTACTTCTTTCCATAGTTATAAAGTAAAGTGGCTTTCCTACGACCCCTTTGTCTACAGACGGGACATGCTTTCCTATGTTTCTTCTCCCTTGCAGTTTTTTGGGACTCTTTGATGTCTGTCCAGTTTACCAGTAATTAGTCGGTAAACTGTACAAACTTCAAAGCACCCCAAAAAACTGTAAGGAAGGAAAGAGTGCATGTCTGAAGATTGATGGGTTGAAGGAACATGGCTTA
The DNA here is from genome assembly GCA_026289955.1 of Argiope argentata. Taxonomy (NCBI): domain Eukaryota; kingdom Metazoa; phylum Arthropoda; class Arachnida; order Araneae; family Araneidae; genus Argiope; species Argiope argentata. The sequence continues at coordinate 1,292,646 of JAOUZG010027119.1, forward strand.
ATAAATACAATATGTTTGCATTCAAATTAAATTAGGGCCCACAGGGATCAAATTTATTTACTGTCAAAGATTTTATAGTAATTCTGAAGAGAAATAAATAAAACAGCTGTATTGTAATCATAAAGATTTTTTCTTATTGTATTATATATTTTTTCAGGTACAAACTTCCTACTGCAAGTGCTAGTGGAAGTCCCACTGATGATCCAATTCCTGATTATATGAATGTTCTTAGTATGTTTTGCAGTATGTTTGGTCTTATGATGAAAGCAAGTTTCCTTTCCTTTATCTTTTTTTAATTTGTATTTTGAAACATTAAATTATATTATCCTTATTTTATTATATCAAGCCATAGTTATTTTTAATGGAGAAATGAGAAATAAATTTTAAGCTTTCATTTAGATGTAAATGCAGCTGACTCATTTCTCTCAATTCTCACCTACTGTCTAATAAATGAATAAATTTATTCTATATATTTTTCATTGTTTCAATTTTGAATTAAAATGATTTATTAGTTTTTGGACCTAATTACAGACATCAGTTTTGATCGTGTTAAATCTCAGGAACATATTTGCAAGATTTTTTCCTTCATATATTTTTTTTTTCTTTTGGAATAAATCATCTAGATGCTTCATCACAGTATCCTCGTATTGTTTAAAATCAGAATGATTTTTTTTTTCATTTCTTCTAAATTAGTTTCCCTTTTGTTAGTAAGGAATGGAGTGAAAGAAATGTGGTTAAATTTCTTGCAATTCCAATATATATTCAGGTTTTTATGAATTTTAATTCAATGCTTCTAAAAATTACATGTGAAAAGTGAAATATTATTTTTATTCTAATAATTTGAGATTGAATTTTAGTTCTTAAGTCTCAATGTTGGAGGCTTGTGATTGAACCATGCAATTATAAACTAAGAAATGGCAGCAGAACATATTTCTTATAAAAAAAATTAATATTGGTTTAATTTTATTATATAGATTTGGAATATTATTTTATTATTTTAAAACATTTTTCTTATTGTTTCTATTTTTCAGCTTAAATGGTGTGCTTGGGTTGCTCTTTATTGTTCAAGCATTAGTTTTGCTAACTCTCGTGTAAATGATGATACAAAACAAATTTTGAGTAGTTTCATGTAAGTATGCTTATTCTATAACTTTTTATTATGTATAATGCATTGAAGCTGTTTTTGATATTTGCTTTGATTGATACTGTATCTTATACTAGTTCTGATAAATATTTTACCTTACTCTAGTATCCATTCAAACATTCATTATAAATTTTGAAAATTTTTCATTTTCAATGTAAATTGTTGTTTTATGCATAAGCACAGCAAACTAAGACACTTTTTTTTTTTTGTGCTAAATGAAAAAAATTCTTTTGCAATTATGATACTTAAAGTTTACATTATCTTTTAAAGAATTTCGGCTGTATTCATTTCATTTTAACTACTATATCATTTATGGAGCAGATTTATGATGGAAGCTGTCTTACTAAAAATAAATTCACATATTAATTTTTATTAATTTTGATGCTTAATTTTTGTTTAAGTCACTAGTTTATATATATATATATATATATATATATATTCAGATGTAGGATCTGGCTGAATTTGCTCATCAACATTGATGAGTTTATATACTTTTCCCTGTAGAAAATTCCAAAACAATGATATTTTTTTGAGTTTGAAAATACAAAAAATTACTAAGCTAAACAGTTATTTGATTAAAAATCAATATTTTGAACAAAGTGAAGTTAAATTAAATGAAAGTGTTAAAGTATTATTAATAGGAAGGATCCAGTTGGAATTAAGGATAAAGTCACATATTTTTAGTTTATTGTTAGTTAAAGACTATTTAGCTTATTAGTTTCTGGACTGTAGGGGCAATGTCAAGTTTTGTTAACAATTAATTTGGTCACTTTAAAATATAGCAAACCACTTGTAATGCTCTATCAGTATTGCTCAAGTATATTTTAAAATAAGATAATAAGAATAAGGTATCTTTTATTAGTCTAGATGAATTCATATTTGATTAATGTAATTAATCTTATACTTACTTGTTGTCATATCAATTATTTCTATGTTTTTAACATTATGTTGACCAATTTGGACTATGGAATTATTTTTTCAAATAGTCAATAAAAACAGTAAAAAAAAAAGTTTGATTTAAATTTTTCAAGCATCTGAATCTGTATATTTATATTAACTATATACACAAATATTTGTCTATAACCAGAAAATTTTAATTTTAGAAATTGCTGATTTGTTAAATACTTGATGTAAAATTAAGTTTAGAAGATCATGATCATGCAATTTGAAATAATTTAAATTTCTAGCCAGTGATGAAACATTTTATAATTTCTTATTGTTAGCAGAACTACATTATTAACAACATGGCAAGGTTGTGAAATAAATTAAGATTGTGTAGTGATCCCGAAAGAATCAAAATGCCTTTTTTTGGGATTGATGAGCAGTACAAGCATGAGGATGTAACCCTCTATTGTTATATATTTCTCAAATCAATACTTGATATTTCTGTGGTAAAATGAGTGATTAAGACATTTCTGTCAATTGTATTATAGTTTATACTGTACTATTTGAAGTTTCGTTTTTGACATTTGAATATTAGTATACAACAAACAACATTAGTTATATGAAAAGTTTGTTTTATTTTTAGGTTCAAAAAACATTATGCAACAAATTGTTATAATTTGTTTTTACTTAAGCAATTGCTATTATTTATAATTTATAAAATTTTGAATCTTCTTATATTTTCTTAATAAACAGTATAAAGGATTACAGCATTAAGAAATTTTTGTAAGATACAAATATTGTGTATTCTTTTTTATATTTTTAATGTTTCCCTAAAATAATTTTGAAAATTATCATTTGAAGGATGTGTAATTCATTTCAAATCACATTAATTCGTTTTTAACTTATGAGGTGGTCATCAGTATAATATTTTCAGTATATGTCATACATATAATTAGTATTACATTTAGTATTATGAAAATCTGATAATGAATAATAATTCAATTCCTGATTAAAGTTAATCTGTAATCTATTTGGAAACTCATAATTACTAATTAATATATAATGATTGCTGAATTTAATGTATTGTTTGTTGACTGGCTAACAATAAAAAGTCAATCCAAAATTTACATGCAATAATAATTTACCCTTTTTTTTTCTGTCTTTGTAAATTTCACCATTTCAAATAAATATAGAAAATCATTTCAGTTTGTCATAATTTATTCAGTATAGGAATTTTTATACATTAATAAAATATTATCCTTTATTGTTAATTAAGGCTTTTTATTCTTAGTACAGTTGTAGATTCACATCTTCTTTTCCCCTTAATTATTTTATTATTTTTAATATATTAAGATAGTATATCTGTTTTTGAATTTTTTAAATATAAATGTCTTTGAATTGAATCCCTTCTCTAGCTTCTGATTGCATAATATTTTAACTAATGGTTGTCACTTATAAATATAATATTCAAAATTAAAATGTTTAATCTATGTTGCAAATTTATACATGTCCATCCTTTCAGACTATGTAGACAAAAATTATAATATATGTATATAATAAAATAAAATTTGGTAATTAATTTTTATTTGCTAGGTTTGATTAAATTTATTAAGCCATGGTAAATGCTTTTAACTGTTTTTGTTCTTTTTGTTTTATAGGCTCTCCATTTCTGCAGTTGTTATGTCCTACTTGCAAAATCCACAACCAATGACTTTGCCAGGTTTTTCATAATCAAAATTTAATGAAAGAAAAAGGGATAAATACTTACATATGTATTAAATTATTAAAATCATATTTATGTTTCAAAACAAAATTCATTTGTTTCAACACAGTTAATATATTAAAAGTTTTATACTTTTTTCTTCTGTATATTCTATATAGATACTTTTTTTTCTGGCATTGTTATTTTTGAAAAAATAAACAAAAATATAGTATGAATAAACTATTAAAGCTTCCAACTTTTTTTTTGTGAAACTTGTAAAAATTTTATAATTTAAACATTTTAATAAAAGTGTTTTAAATGACTGAAACCAGTTAAAATTTCTTCAATAGTTTCAGCTTTGGATTTTGTGTTATTTTGTTTTTTTACTTTAAATGTACTTATAAAGATAGTTATGCATCAACAAGAAACATTGTATGCCTAAAAATACTGTTTGTTCAATAAGACTTCTTCCTAAATTAACTTTATCAATATCATGTAATATCTTTTTATTGATACTTTGGGTTTGCATTTAGTAATATTTGTAATTATTTAATTAATTACAGAATTTACATCCTTCCTATAATTGTAACAATAATATTTCAAAATTCATATAAAATACAAGAAGTGTGTATAAAATTAAAAAAAAAATTTCACTATTTGAGTTGGAAATTATAAATAAATTCCATTTAACTTTTATCCCTTTTAAAAACTTAATACTTACTGAGTTTGGTATTTATCATTCATGAAAGCCTCATATGTATCATAAGGGAGAAGGGATTTGATTTTAATTTCAGAACAACTATTATCATTTAAAAAAAATTAAATCTGCAAAATTTTCTTCAGTAATGTTTTGTTGATTGGCATATTTTCTCTAATTCTGGCAATGTAAAAGTCATTACATATAAAGAAAAAATAAAAGACTATTAAAATAAGGAATCTGTTTTAAGATAACCAGTGCATGAATGAGCATTTTTCCTGTAAATTTCATCATTTAAAAGTTATTATTGTCCGAAGGTAATTGATGCTGATAAACAACATTCTAAAAACTTACTTAATCCATCATGTTTGACTAGAGGTAATTTTTAAATTTGTTTTTCATTGTTGAGGAAATTCATGTTTAATTATAAGTTATTCTACTGTCCTGGATGAAATAAAAAGCTTTGAAAAATAATAAATTGAAGTGACACAATATAATTTTTTTAGCTAACAAATCTCATTTTTTAATATATCCGTTTTCCGTTTGTGTAAACTATTCAATGGGTGTATTAATATTTATGGATTTTTATTTTATAAATTTAATTTTACTGTGTAAATAATATAGAATTTGTATTAAAATTATTCTGTATACTTTGACTGTGATCAAGGTGCGATTAATCCCACCTGTTTGATCATAACTAGCGAAGAAACATGTGAAAGTAAAAGTTTAATTATTTGTTTGGATCAAAGTTATCTCATAAACCTATTCATAACCTGAATTATAAGTCGTATATTAGTTCCAAATGATGAGGTGATAGGGAATAAGTTAGAGAAACTGACTTATTTGTTAAGCACTGAACAGTTTTTAACGACAACTCAGACTACATCAAGTAACTGATTGATGCAAATATATATCATTTTACCAGTTTCTGTTTGTTATAGATTAAGGGTGTGGCTAGAATACCCAATCTTTGAACTGAAATTCTTCAGATTTTTAATGTCTTGACCCACAAGACTTCTGATCGGTTTTAGTGTTACAGAATTACATGTAAATAACAATTGGGTTAAAAAATTATTTTGGTAAAGCATAAGAATAGCAATTCATAAAAGATCATTTTTATGCAGAAAAATATTTTTTAAAAAAATATGGGTTTTTTTTTGGTTGATGAGGACTGCAAATTTATTAATTTAGAAGCTTATACGTTGTTTTAAAAGGCTCAAAAAAGTACCAAATTACATTTTCAAGCAATATTTCCTTTCCTTTCATCAGTTTTGTATGAAAGGAATTAGTTCATTTAATAATATTTGACTCTTTGAATTGCAGGGTTTTTTTTTTAATTAAAAAATATCCTTTCCATAATGTTTAATCAAATAAACAATTATTATAAGCAATCAGCATAGTTAATTGAGTACATTATAAATAAAAATTAACTTTTAATTGCAATTTGTACAATTTTTGATTGCATTTTATTATAATGTAATAAACTGATAAAGTTTTATATATATTTTTAAATCCATATTTGCAATTAATTGAATTACTGTTTATTTAGCACTACCTTATCAGGGAATATGAATCTTAATATTGCATTATAAATAATTTTAAAAATTTGATTTCTTTGCTGGAATAAAATTTTATTTAGCAAAACTAAGCTTTCTCAAAGAAAGCAGTCTTTTTTACATTTTTGATAGCATAAAAAGTTAATCTATAGAAAATTTTATGTGAAAAAAATCCTGTAAATTAAACAGCAAAAATGTTGCATAATTTAAATACTGTTGTTTTCTAAATATATATATATGTGTGTGTGTGTGTATGTGTGTGTATATATACATATAGTTCTAAACATAAAATATCAGTTTTCGAAGATTTAATGCTTTTTTTTTCTATTAAATAAAATACAAAAGGTATTGTTAAATTGTTGTACATATTTTTTTGATCATGAAGAACCAGAATTTCAACATCAAAATAATAAATTATTTAAAGCGTGTACTATGAATATAACTGGAAAAAAAATCAATGAATTTATAGTACTTTTGTTTTTATGACAAAATATGATTTTTTTTACATTTATAAATTATATGTTTAGATTTTTGTTTTTGTTTTTATTCAAAATTTGACAAGCAGTATTATTTCTTTTTAAATAAGTGTCGTTTGTATAAGAGGACTGAAAAGTGATTTACTGTTATGCTTAATGAGTATTCATTGAATGATCATTATTAAATTTATTACTGCAAAACACCACCAATTGTGTAAAATCCTCCCCCCCCCATTCTCCTCCATCCCTATATGTAAAAATGTATGCTCTGTAGTATGATGCAAGCTATTATCCTTACTTATCAATTTTTCCAAGAATGGAGTCTTCTGTAAAGGAAATTCATAAATGCTCCTTAAGGAAAGTTTCACTTTTTTCTTTTTTATAAGTTCTACCTAGCATGAGTAGAAGAATTAGAAACTTTTTATTTCCAGTGTAAAATGAACTAAAAATGTCAGCCACTGAAGCTCGATAGGGCAGTACAGTTTTAAATAAGAATATATGTGTTGTATCATACTATGAAATATATAGTTGTTTATTTAGACATTGAGCAGCTACTGTTTCATTACTATTTTAAATTAATTTAAGATTAAACTGAATTTAGTGATTTATCTACAAAAACATATGCAAATACTATAAAAAATGAATTTTAGATTGTAAAATATTTTTAATGATATCAATTTAATAGTATCTCCAATTTGCCTTGTTTTTTGGGGGGATTTTTTAAGTAATATCGTTGCCTTGAAACACAATGCGTTTTTCGTGTTTCATCAAATATTTAATTGCAGGATTCCCTTCTATTGTTGTAAGCTAAAGATAAAGGATTCTTTTTAATATTAAGGCAATTCATTAGATGAATAAAATGCTTTAGCTACACTAGCAGGGGTCTTAGAAGATGAATGAACATCACATTCACATTTTTAATAGAGCAATGATGTTTAGAACTGCTCTTCATCAGAAAGTTTCATTTACATAATTAGCAGGATATAAATCAGACAACATGGTTTTCATGTTTGATTTTTGGTGGAATCATGATTAGGAATTTATATCTAAGCTATTTATTTCAAATTAATTGAGAACAATGCTTTCGTCGCCTTATGTGGTCGATGAGATGATGCTTGTAGAGATGGTCGGCTAATGAGGCTAGTCATTAATAAATTACTCATAAAAGAAAATTCCAAAGTGGATAGCCAGTTATTGGAACGCATTCGAATATAATAGCGAATTTCTTCCTTAACAATAACATAATAAAATGTTGCATTTGCTGATAAATATATTAATTGCTCTTACGTAAAAAGAATCTAATCCAAAACATATAAGAATAATAACGCTGTAAGATTGATTCGTCTTGTTAATTTTATTAAAACATTTAATGATACGGCAGTTATTTGTTGATCTTGTTACACCAAAGAACGTCGTGTAATCAAATCTGATTCATGTTAAATCCAGCAGGGTCAATGATTCCCACTAATAAGACTTATTAACTTGCCGAAAGGGGTTCTGGCTCAAATGCTTTCCACGTCATTCTGACCATGTTTCAGAATTATAAAATCCGCCGAAAAACAACCAATCTTGTTGCTTCAAGATGATGTATAGATATAATTTTATTGAATGTTGTCATAGCATTCGGATTTATACGTAAAATGACAGAAAAATAAAATTTATTATTGTAAAATATATTACGAAATAATAATAAAAAATATTGCGGTTAGCAGCAGCGATTTTTGCATAGGCGTTGGAGGGGTTTGTTTCGTGCCACGAGATCGGTTTCGACGTATATCACGGTGTTTAACAGTCGGAACAACTTTTTGCCTGCATTTTTTCCTTCGGTCTGGATCAGAGAAATTTCTCCCTTTTCTTTTTCTTTAAAAATTGTTTAAAAGTAGCCAAATGAAATATAAAAGAGAATAAATACTAGTGAAAAATAAAAGATAAAAAATAAATAATTACCAAATAATTTTGAAAGCCGTGGCGTTCAGAAAGTTTCTTACCATCAAAGTTAACACCATATGAAAGTATAAATTCAACTCAACATGCACTTTCGTCCATAATTTAACTTCATTTTGTTTGCTAAATGAAATTAACATCGCTATCAGAAAATATGCTAGTTAATAGAATCTGCTATTCGGGATATAGAAAGCTAACAAATTTTTTTCCGTTCAAAGCTCAGAATAAACACAAATCTTTCTCATAATGGTCTTCTGTTTAAAATAAAGTTTATTATAATTCTTAAGGAATTTTGATGATTTATGAGCTGAAACCCCGTTTTACTTAATAGCGTAACAAAAGTAGAGCAGCAGAAAGAAAGTATTGTAATATTCAAAAAAATTCAACTCAAGATTTTGACGTCTGAACATTTCAGACTTCAATCCATAAATTATAGTTTGGGAATATGGTTGTCTATAAGTCTGAGCACAATAGCTCAAACATGTCTTGAGCTCAATAAATTGAAATTTGGTTGTTTGGTCTTTGCAACAAATTTGTAGATTTCTATCAAACTTTGAATAAAATCTGCTGACATGAAGTTAATTGTTGGAATACTCGTGAGCACGACAGGCAGTAAATAGCTAAATGGATGAAATTGGTTTACAAATTTAGCATAAAAAGTTATCAAATTATGAATTAAATCCATCAAAGAGTTGACAGTGTTTCAAAACCTGTTGTGTTGATTCCTAGCACGAATAGTGTCATCGTAAGAAAGACAGTTTTACGATCCCTGTTGAGTATTGAGCGGTTGCCGCGGCAGTAATTTCAGAGTTAAGTGACCATTTGGCGAATTTTGCAACAAAACGGATATTGCTAGAAACTTCGAGAATTTTAATGATCCGTCCAATAAAAACCGAGATGCGGCCCTGAAAGCTCCCGTTCTGCCTTTTGTGAACTATAAAAGACCGACTATGAGCAATAAAAGCTGCATGGTGAATTGAACCGAAAGCGGAATTGTAGTAGAAGACAAGTAACAAGTCTTCGAGAGGATAGTAAGACAACTCGAAGTGTCAGCGTTGTGTGGAGCTCAGCGGATGCTGAACTGCTGTGCGCCGAGTTCTGTTGTCTACTGCGCAAGCAGCGTCATATCGTGTATGAAGTAGCAAGTCTTGTAGTTGTAAGTCGGCAGCAAAAGCGAAGAGACACTGAGAATTTCAGCCATTTGGAGAGACCATAGAACGAAGCTCCTAGGATCCTCTCTCCTGATGGATTCTTTCTGGCCGCTTTATGTGCTGTAGTCGTCTACTTGTGGGCTACTGTAAGTTGTTGTATGCTGTCCTGCGTTCTTCTCGGCTGTAAATATTTATCGTCTGTGTGCTCGTTTTCTGTGTTAATAAATGTCATCGTTGTTTTCTACTGAAGCCTGCTGATTGTGATTTCAAACCATACACCCACTAAAAGCAACCCCGATGATTCGTAACAATAGTTTGTTGGACTGCATTTTTACTAATCTGAATGCGATAATTTACAAACCCGAATTAGACAAAGGAAATTTAATATGTGATCTCGATAACTAACATTAACATTCTGTGTTAAATTTTGATTTTAATCGATGGAAAAAAAGTCATTCGCAATACATATTTAATTTTCTTAATCGTACTATGAAGCAGAAAATAAATGTGGATGTTTGAAAATTAAAAAAACTGGTCGCTTGGAGCTTTGACAGTATTATCCAAAGTGCACGATTTTATGGAGGAGGGCAGCTTTCAATTATATTTTCGATGTTAGAGAATATAAGGGAAAGTTGCAGAAGACCATTCCCGTTACTTAAAAAAAACGAACTTTTTAAAAAACTTGATTAACTGAAAGATACATTTATTAAATATATTTATTACAACTTTGTTCCCGTTTAATATAAAATTAGAATGCTTGTTGTGTCCATCCGAATTAAAAGATCAAAAGAAATCACTGTCAACAATCTTAAAGTAAAAAATAGAAATGGAGGGAACAAAATATTGTATCTTTTTTATGCGTACATGATGCTTACCACCGTGTAAGCATCATGTACGCATGTATCTTTAACTTCAGAGCTGTACTTGATTATATGTTTCTCACGAAATGTGTTGATTCTCAAAACTGTGCCCTAGCAAATTCTTTTCTAAAGCTATATAAGTTAAAAATATTTTTTCAGCCTTTCCTTCCTACATTCCGTTTCCGAGTGATAAGATCTCGGCTTCGGAATTGGAGACCGTGAGGTTCGAGATCCGCTTCCATCGAAGAACCACCGTGTAAGCAAGTTTGGTGTACGTTAAATACGTCAGGGCCAAACGTCATCCCACTGGTGTGGTGTGGGGATGCTAGCTCAGTAGTTATTGGCGTCGTCTGACCGGTTCAAAATTTCAAAGTTCATCCCAAAATAGCCCCAGTGTTGCTTTAAAACGGACGTTAGTATAACTAAACTAAAATTAAACCTATATTCTACTATTATTACAGCGTATTCACCAGAGTTAGGACAAATAATCTTAATACTGCTTAAAAATTCTTTGAAACTATAATGAATTTCTATTTCCTTAAAATTATAAAGAATAAAAATAACTAAAGAGCTTCATGACTTTTCTTCAAATCAAATGCTGTTCATAAAATCACATTTTACGTACATATATGTAACATATAATTTTGGTTTGAAGTAGAGGGCAGTTTTCGAAGAGAAAGATGACACTTTGAATTTTTTAAATTCATTTTATTTCCATCCCTGGAAGCATGATTTTTTTTGAGTAAGTAGCGTGGACAAAACACGCCCGTTCACAACACGAGACAAGAGCAGATTATCGTAATAAGAAGTTATAATGAACTATCCCTGGTCTTATATAACATAAGATTTTGATAAAGGAAAATATTTTTTCACAGTGCTTATATACAATGAGATTTCGATAGGGATTTCTCACACGTGTCGATTCTGAATAGGAAAACATAAGGATCTTTCAAAAGAATATGCTTGCTGAACATTTATCTATTCCTTCACATGGAACATGTGAAAGTGCAAATATGATAATTTTTATAGTTTCTCTTGATTTAATGAAATAGAAAAAGTACAATGGGATCAGGAAATGAGAGATTATTTTAGAATGAAATTAATATAGATTGAATTTCGATAAGCTTTGGGAAAATTAGAAATGAAATTATATATATATATATATATATATATATATATAACACTTAACACCACACCATACCTCCGTTTCTAGGGCTCAAATGGCCCCTTTCCGGTTTGGTATAGATGTAGGTGGACTTCATTAAAAACCAAAAAAAAAAAAAAAAAAACCCGTTGCACAGTTGTTGTTACATTATTGGAAAGAAATATACAAGACAAAATACACAGACATATAACATAACAATAAGTGATAAAAATTACAGTGAAGAAGGTCTGGAATACAACAAAATTGATGAATGAATATCATAATGTACAGTATGGATGAAAATATGAGGGAATTAAAAAAAATTAGTAAATTGAAGGGTTAAAAGGATTTATTATAAAAATGCGTGATATTAATTGATACTCAAAAACTGATGAGCTTAATCGAGCCTTAACAGTTCTCCATGATCAATTAGAAATCTAATCATGTTTATGATTCTTTTTTTGGAAGATGAATTATTAAGAAGGGTTTTCGAAGGTGCCATGAAACCGTAAAAGGACAGGATGTTGCAAAGTGGATGGGATCGCCGACTTCCACACAAGAGCAATAGTCGTTTTCTGATAAATGGAACCGGTGAAGAAAAGAAGGGAATGGACCATGTCCTGTTACAAACAAAATTTCTTCACGAGTCCAAGAGAGTGGTTGCTGTTTTACTGTTTTTATAATTTTTTATACAGAACGCGCCGTGTTTCCGCAATCCCAAAGAATTTGCCATTTTCTTATAAATTTTTTTTGAAGTTGATGTTTAAGATGACACCGGGGGTTCGGACCTTCCATCAATACACCATCAGTGATTGCTGATTTAGCTAGGATATCAGCTTCTTCATTACCCCTATGACCAACATGGGATTTGATCCATCTATTTGGGTTTTGGACGAGTAAGGACTGGATGTCTCGGACAAGTTGATGAGGGGAATGGGGATATATATATATATATATATATATATATATATATATATATATATATATTGCTGATAAAAAGTAAATTCTCTATACAATCGAAGAGAAATAAAAGATATAACAGCCAACTGGACATACAGGAATTACAAAATAAATAACATACAGGCATTGCTTTCAAATTCTATAACAATATTAGAAAACAAGCATAATGATAAATTCAAAAGTTGAAATAAGTTTAGTTCCGTTACTTTCTTGTCACCAAGAAGAGGGTCTCAAAATATTTCATCCGCCTGTGGCCTCATATTGCCAAAATTCGCCTTTGAAGGTTAAAGAAAAATTGTGCGGATATAAAAATAGTATCAATGAAAGACTTATTTTTTCAGATGGTGTAAAAAGAGGTTCGAAAAAGAAGTATAACATGCTCTACAGTTAATGAAGAAAAAATGTTTAAAAAAATTCGATTGATTTTTATTTAAATGCTTACTTAAAATTAAAAGAAGTTTTTTTTCTCCCCTAAATGATGGATGGACTCGATCGATCGACTGCAGAGAATTTCGCAGTTTTTTTATTTGTATTTTGAAAACGACTCAGCAAATCGAAAACCAAGGAACTTTCTGATTTCTTTTATCTTAACTTTGCTTTCTCGCAAAAATTTTCACAATGTGAGGATTGGCTTTCTAAACAAATTTGAAAGGTTGTACAAAAAGTTAATACTTTTTATATATGAATTCAATTTATTATTTGGTATTTTAAGATTATTTTCCTTTGGTAAGGAATTTTGAGAAATTGAATTACGAAGATACCTTTAAAAGTTTATTAGTTCATTTAAAATTGAAAGCATCATTAAAAAAAAAACCCAAGAAAATTTCAATAGAACTTCATAAAATATTTTGGTTCTCTAATTTAATATCAAAGAATGGATGCTCCGAAAAAATGCGGTAAATATATTTGAAAGAACCTTCTACATTTGATTAACTTTAATAACGAACTCAGATAATTAGTCTATATGTGTATAAATTTATGTGGGAGATACATCAATAGATTTTGAGAGATTCTATTCTATTTGTGATGAAAGGATTGTCAATATTTGAATTAAAATTTAATTACGTTCTATAGAATTCCATTAAGTAATAACATTTTTTTTTCTTTCGTAGAAGTCCGTCTTTATTGCGTTTTACTATGCGTTATTATCTCTGATCTGGTTCCATCGCCCTTGCTTGCATAAAATGGCGTTATAATATACATGCATGCAATAAAGAGATCTGCTAATTGGTAAAAAAATATTTTATTTTGTTACAGAATGTATTATTTAACTTCGAATATTTCATTTCGAAAAAGACACACTGTTAGAAACATTAATCCCGCACCTTTAACCTTTTCGATATTTAATTATCGTTTGGCCCCCTTTGAAGATTTTTTATATTGAATTCCTCGACACCTTCTCCTATTCCTGTTTTTCTTTTTATTTGGGGAGGAGGGGGAGAATCCAGAATAATTTCCATCACAAACATATGTTGGTCAAGCTTCCACTCTAAAAGAATGGTGCAAAAAAAAAAAAAAAGTGTCCTGGGAACACTTCTGACTTAGCAAAAGATTTAATAAGCAATTTTTGCTCGCATTTTGTTAATGGCAGGTTTGAAGAGAGATAAAAAAAGAAAAAGAAAATAATTCATTTGGTGAGGGAAAAGTACTTATAATCCGAATAGGGGAGAAATTCTTTTTCAATCGAAAATTGTGGTAATTCCTGCTTCCCGCCAAACCCACATCTTTCCCGCGCTTTCGCTGCATTCTTAGTCTCGTTCTGCATTTCAATGGATCATTCGTTTTGTGATTCGAATCCTTGAATGCAAGAAAAGGAAGAAAAACGAAAGAAAAAAATTCTTTTCCTTCCCAACCCCTCTCCCATATTTTTTCTTCTTCTTTTCGATTTTAGGAAAAGAAGCTGATTGCTTTGGAGCTACGGATTTTGTGTACGAACTTTGACTTATTTTTCATCAGTTTGCAGAAACTAATTTGGCAAAGGGGCCGTAGTGCTGAGATTGCGATTTTCATTTAGGTTTTTGATTAAATCGAATACATTTTAAATAAAATGTAGAAGTTTTGAAAGGAAGGATTCGATTGCACTCTGCTTTTTGAGAGAGAGTTCCACTTTTATGGCTAATTTATTATTCCGTTTTCCGATAGTTTTAAGGGCAGAATTACCGCACGATTTGGCCTACTCGAGTATCCCTCTAATGAAGCAAAATTTAATTCGGAGGGAAACTTTTTTAAAAATTACCGTTGACTTTCAAATTTAAAAAAATGAATACAGTTCTGAAAGCTTTTGGCGGACCTTTCTGAAAAAAATATCCATGCATTGAGCGACATGAATGATAAAAAAAAGGACAGAAGCAATGCAGACATCGAAGGGTCCCTTTTTTCATCTAAAAATTTCTACTACACTACATATTTTTTACTGATATTACTTCTCTACAAAAACAATTATATACAGAAAATTCTGAAAAAAAGTGGCGACACATTTAGTTTCGAGTATCTTTCGTAGGATCTTGTTTTCACATATAAAAAAAGATTCAAGATTCAAATTTGAGACAAATTTTAAATAAATTATTAAATGAAACAGTTTTACAATACCATCTAAATACTGTTTAATAAGAATCGGATTTTTTTTATAAAGCACCATTTCTTTTTAGAATTCTTTTAAAAACACATAGTATAAAATTCACAAGGGATAATTATTTTGAAATAGTGGAATAATGTTTTAATATTTAATCAATATTTGATTTTAATATGAATCTATTCCAGTGTATGGGTCATGGAAATTAAACGAAAGGTTAAAATTAATCCTTAAAAAAGTATCCCGCTCACGAAAAGATATATTGAGATTTCGAAGCCCTCTAATGTTTTCTACTATGCTTATTTGGTGATTTGGCCTTGTATAATATGGTAACTTAGTTATACACTATGTATGGCCTTCTGCATATTTTAACTGAATGCAGTCAGAGTTTAGCTCTCCGCCTATTCTGTCTAACATATTTTGACCCATAGTTATTTAATAATATTATCTTAGTTTCGTCACTCTATATAACTTGTGACCACTAATAGTCTATCCAATTAATGTGCTAATTTGCCCACTATAATCTTTTAAAGCTCTGTTTTAAATTGAGATGTCTTTTTCCGAGGAATTCTGACTCTAAATCCAACATTTAATGATCTTCATCTGATTGTTCTTGAACTGATAGAAATGCTAGATTCATTCAATTGACTTCTGTCGGCCGTGATTTTTATCTTGGAGATATAGTATTTTTATTCTTCTATTATCAGCTATCTTCTATCATGTGGTGCCTTTTTTGCTTTTTATTGAATTTATCTCCTGATATGGTAAGTCATACCAGACTCTCCGACCCTGTACCAGACCCTCCAGACCAGACCCTCCGACCGCGGAAGCACACGAATTTGAACCACTACTGCTGAATGACCGGACCGATGCAGTAGCAATACTGGCGTGAACTGTGGTCGAGTCCTAAGGGCCATCATCGACCACGATGTAACCCTTACCTAAAGAAGAACGTCCCGTCATTGATGGGAGGAGCCAAACCTCCAGCTAGTTGTGTACCCTTCTGGGTGGCGAGATCCAACCACCATACCCGAAGCATCTCATCCTTTTTATGAGGTATACCCGTGGGCCATATCAGGTGCCCTCCTGATATGGCAAACAAAACTTTCGGACTCGAGATGTAGTCATTAAACCACCCACTTGTCTTGTAATTTCAGCACAGGAAAAACCACATTCTCGTAGTACAATAATCTTGGTTTTCTTTCTAGGTATCCAATCTATTATTTTATGTGATGTCATTGCTCCTTCACTAAATATTAGAAATAATTACAAAACAAATCCCTCTAAATATTAAAAAGTTTAACTAAATTTCTTACTTGTAATTTGGTTACATAAAAAACAGGCTTCCTTCTACAGAACTAAGCACAAAATGACTTGTTCCAACTTTAAATATGGTGTCAGCTTATTCTAACAGTTATTAACAGTTGATTGGTTCCCACTACAAAAGCAGAGATTTTTCAGGGAAATTAAATTTCCCCATCAACACTGTGTTTATTTTTCTGATTAAAGTAAGTATTAAAATTTTTGTATTGCAAATGTTTGAATTTTTACTCTTTGTATTGAAATCAGCATTAAATTCTCCTTAAAATGACATGCACGAGTTTGCTTTTTGTGAAACGTAACAGTGTCTATAAGCATACAAAGTGAGAAGACATAAAAACTTTCAAAAGTGTTTATTATTTTGACCACAATTGTATATAATTTTAATATAAAATATCTAGCCAAAAGTATCTGAACCTCCCTTCAAAAAGTAATTCTGGAGAGTGACGCAATTTGACGCGTAATCAAAAGCTATAAAAGTGTAATTAGTGGATTGTAAGTTTGTATTTATGCGTTTGTGGGGCAATGAATAAGTCAAAGGAGTTTAGTGAGTTTGATCGAGACGCTAAAGTATTGTGGATATAGTGGGATGCCAACTTTGTGGAAAATCAGTTCGTGAGATTGCGGATATTTTGTAAAAGTCTAAGTCCATTGTTAATGATGTAGTTGTGAATGGGGAAACGTCGAGGTATTGAAAGTGCAGAAAAACGAATGGTAGGCAGAAAAAAAAACCTTTGTTGAACGCAGTCTCAGAACTCTGAAAAGGATAGTGAAACAAAATCGCAAGTTGTCATAGGCGGAAATTTCTCAGGAGTTCCAAAACTTATCAGGTGTTAGTGTAAGTAGCAGGACTGTTCGTCGAGAGTTAAAAAACTTGGGATTCCGTGGCCGCGCATAAGCCGAACACCACTCCCCAGAATGCGAACCATCGATTGCAATGGTACCGAGCACACCGTCGTTGGATTGCGAACATGTGGAAAACTGTTTTTTGGAGTGACGAGTCTCGCTTTCACGTCTGGCAGTCGGGTGGACGCTTCTGGGACTGGCGGATGTCCGGGGAACGTTTCTTTAGTGACTGCATTGTGCCATTTGTTAAGCTTGGTGATGAACGCATAATGTTGTGGGGGGTACTTTACGTGACTTGAACTGGTTCCATTAGTTTCTGTCGTTGTAAACATTAACTTTGGGAGGTATGTGCATATTCTGGACGATGCTACACTCCCAACTCTTTGGCAATATTTTGGGGAAGGACCATTTCTCTTCAAGCAGCATAAAGGCTCCATTCACACATTGAGTCTTGCACAGAAGTGGTTTGACGAAATGGGTATTCAAAAACTGCAATGATCTTCTCAGAGCCTCAATCTAAAACCCATAGAACACCTTTGGGATGAATTAGAGTCCTGATTACGAAACCAGCCTGATCGACCCTCCTCACTGCAGGCACTCGCTTCAGCTCTGATGGACACCTGGAAGTCAATTCCCATATCCGCCTTCCCAAAACTGGTGGAAGGTCTTCCTAGCCTTGTGCAGGCTGTCATCGATGCAAAAGGAGGACCGAAATCATATTAGTATGTGATTGTTGGGTGTCCAGGTACTTTTGACCAGATAGTGTAGTATGCATATGTGGGATCACGCACTTCTTCTGATCTTCATATTCAAGTAAATACGTTTCAAAACAAAACTGTTTATTTTCACGAACACATTCTACCGCACACACTCACCACTGTACATATATACTCCGCCAAGCCATCGCAAGTGCAGCGCAGATGTCTCGGCAGCGCCCTCTACACAAGCACCTGCGTCACACCATGTTGGCCCGCGATGAAAATCGCTACTTACAAAAGGTCTTCAATTATGATAACATAAATTTCTACAACATTCAAAAACATACCACTATACAATATTAGAACATGACTTCAACTTCTAAACAATTAGTATAAAAATAAACGGAAAAACATTAAAATACACAAAGTATCGATTTCAAACGAAGTCTATTACCTTACTTGTATACTTTTATACGTTCTGATGTTATATTAAAATCGACTAATATCATATCAGGGGTCAGATAATAATTTTTCGTAAAAAGTCTATTTTTTACCCTGGCACATTGCATTTTTGGAAATTTTGACTCAAATTTCATACCTGCAAAGAAATTTTCATTTCAGAACTATCCTAACGCACAATTAAAAAAGAAAAAAAGAAAAAAAAAGAGAAGTGAGAGCTTATAAACTTACAAAAGACTTTTAGTACCGAATATTCTTCTCATATATTTGCTAATACGAAATTTTATTTTTTAAATTACATTTTTAAAATATTTTTACCTTTTGTCCGGTGTGAATTCTGTAGAAAGTTAATTATACCGCTTTTAATCTAAATGACTTGGGGAAAAGGTAGGAGTGCAGATCCCTGAATTACGGTTACGATTTTTCACGTTGTAGGGCACTTAATTAAGGCTATGCAGGAAGAGTGCCCATAAAACTTCATTTCCTTTTTCGTTTATGGCGCTTCCTAGAAGCTTCGGTATGTGCAGAACAATAAAAACGTCCGACGAAATCGGCTTTCAATTCTTATTTCCCATGAAGTATGCGCTTTTTATCTTAACCGAATAAGGTGTATATCTGTCAAACTTCCATTCGACTCTCTGATTGCTGCTCGCCCCATAGTTTTTACTGTTCAGTAGCAACAAAGATATAAGAATTTTTATTAACGAATATTTGGCGCTTTATTTTAATATACCGGAGAAATTTTTTCTTCAACCTTAGTATCCTTTACTGAGGATTACGAAACAAATCTTTCCACAGAAACTCCATTAATTAATAAGCATTTGATCTCCCAAATGTTATACACAAGTTTTTATTTCTTTCCACATTCTTTGACGGCACATATAAAGATAAGAAGTAGTTATTTTGTCACGATACGAAATTAAGATTCAAAGCATCATTTCCTATTATTTACATATTGTTTCATTAAATATGTAGTAATGTGTTGAAAAAAAATAAACATATTTTCCTGCTGGTGATGTCTCAGCTTCGGAGCCAAAGGGCTTCGGGTTGGAGGCTCGATTTTACAGAAGAACCGTCGTATAAGTGAATCTGTTGCACGTGAAATCCTTCGAAATCAAACGACCAGACGCTAGTGTGGTGTGGAAGCTTGGAGAAGGGGCTGCCAGCTCAATGCCTTCCTCGTCATGGGATCATGGTTCAAACTTATGAGGTCGATCACAAAATAGCATTAGTATTGCTTTAAAACGGGCGTTTAATTAAAGCTAAATTAAACTTCGTTCCCAGATCTATCTATACAAAAAAAATTTAAATGCCATTCTTTTTTTTTCAAATAAAAAAAGCGTTTCATAATAAGTTTACGATGACCAATATGTATTGATTGATTTCAAAACGACTCTATCGCAATAAATAAATATCTTTCAGAATATAGCGCCTCATTTTCCGAAATAATACAGAATCTCTGCCCTTATATCCCCTTCTCTATATCATTTAGTTCAACATAGCTTTCATCTCCAAATAATATCAGAGAGGAAAATAAATCGATAGTTAGTCAGTAGGAGTGATCATGCTTAAACTTTCTTACTTATTCACTAATTAAAGTACTTAGATTTCACCACGATGATTAAAGCAATATAAAAATGAATTCGTTTAGGGCAGATGTTTTTGGTTACAGATAAATTTTTTAAAATTTGTAAATTTTGTAAATTTCAGATATTTTTAGTAAAATGCAATGCATTGAAAATCCTGCAATGAATATAATTGTGATTTTACCGATTCCATTACTGCTTATTATTTTCAAAGTTTATGTGTTTATCATTAGAATCCTAGTTTGTAAGTAATTTTTTTATATTTTGATTTATGATATTATAAAATAAAGCTATAAAAAGATTGAAATTTAAAAGTGAATTTAATTGAAAGAATTTCATGCAGGAATAGGAAATGTTTAATTAAGGGTGATTTCGACAAGGTTTCAAAAAATTAGTCATTTCTTTTATAGGGAATTACTTTCGTACAAGATAAAATTTATATTTCGTAATATATTGTGAATAAAATATCATTTCCTATAACAGTTGCAATACAAAGAGAATTAATTTAAACGGATAAGAAACCTTCATCTCTTAGTTACATGTTTGTCTTTATTTTAGCATTCATTTCAGCGATATTATTATTATCATGTCAGAACATGATGTTGATTTTGGGATGGGTTTTGTCGTCAACAAAAATCCGTAGGCAAAAAATAAACATTTTATTATCAACACGAGCATCTAAAAAAAAACATCAGCTTTTAATAACGCATTTCCATTGCATTTACAAAAGTTCTGATTTAAAAAAAATAAGTTAAGGATTACAGTAAATGAAACCCAGAAAAATGTCATTTGGAGCACGTGATAATACAAAATGAAATAAATAGGAAATGTGATATTTTTTAAAAAAAGATAAATGCGAGACAAAGTATTTTGGATCGTTTGCAATACTTAAGTGACTCATTCAATGAAACCATTAAAATGAATAAAAATGTAATTTAACTCGCACGAGCACGTGGTGCTTGGCCGCTCAAGAAATGAAATTCTGATAGGATACATTGAAATATGCATAGCAGATTTGACTTTAATCTTTTCATTATTACCATTATTTTTATTAAAGCAATATTTAATGGGATTTAGCAAAAAATTCATCTTAAAATTATATAAAAAGTTACTTAAAAAATTGTAGTAATATTTTTTAAATAGCATTATCAAAATATTGCTATTTTTTAATTCCAATTAATTTTTTAAAGTATTTGTGCCGCATTGAATTTTTATTTCTCTTAGAATTGATTTGCTGCTTTAGAATAAATATGAAATTAAATACAAATATTGCACATCAGATTTCTAGATAGTTTAAAATTTCCATAGAAGAGTAGAAACGAATAATGGTTTTTCTTTAAGTTCTAAAAGAAGAGGAATGATTTGATCTATGCATAAATTAGTTGTGAAACTATAATTATATCTTAATAAGTCAAATTTTGTACTGTTGGTGTCATGAGCAATCGTTAATTTTATACGTGAAGAATAATATAGAAGTTTGTTTCGCAAATTTACCGAGTTGAGTGATACATCCCAAAATTGAGAAGATCCATTTACATCACTTACTGCAACATGACAAAAAATGCTATAATGTATTTCCATATAAATAAAGATAATGGGGACATAAAACCATCAATAATGCGAAAAATAAATCTTCCGGATCGTTAAAAAAGTCCGAAGTAAGAAACACGACCCAGACGATCGCCGGACTATAAACAATGTTGTAAATAAAGCATTATTCATTCATGTCTTCTTAAAGCGCTTTTAAATTCAGACCGGCGACTTCAATGGCGGAAATTGCCGCATTTTTAAAGTCCTCCAATGGCGTTCGGAAGAAAATAATTTCCAGCTTATGAGGCCGTAATGACAA
Source organism: Argiope argentata (assembly GCA_026289955.1). Classification (NCBI taxonomy): domain Eukaryota; kingdom Metazoa; phylum Arthropoda; class Arachnida; order Araneae; family Araneidae; genus Argiope; species Argiope argentata. The sequence goes on from JAOUZG010027119.1 coordinate 1,314,495, forward strand.
ATATAGCCCTCTGTGACAAGTTTCCAAAGGCTGTTATACTAATTTAAAGTAATTTACACCTCAAAAGCCGAAATTACCATGGAGCCGCTTCCTCCAGTTCAAGTTATGGCGGTGGCAAATCGAACCTAAGACTTTAAATGAGCCTGGTCGAGAAAAATGCTGATCGTGAATCTGGCAAAGGGTCGTTCATCACCGGAAGTGGTGTTTACGGCTTGACAGAATCTCAAGTTCCACTTACTTTTAGACAACAAGTGAGATCTAAATTTCTTCTCCCTGTGACAGGATGCTCGAAAAAGGGGCTGTTCTGAAATGAAATATTCGTTTCTGGGGGAGAAAAGTTTTCGATAGTGAAATGGCAGCGATTTAATGAGGTAAGGTGCACTTTGAGAGGTGTAAATGAGATAAATCTCAAAGAATTACTTGGAAGAGTTGTAGGTGATTCCTAAAACCTTTCTTTACTAACAATTTGTTGTATGACGGAGATTATATTGATATAAATAAAGAAAATCTAAGCCTCCTTCTTTAAAAACCTTCCAAAGAATGAAGAGATACTACAAGTTTAAAATATAATAGATCATAAAATTCCCGTTATGGATTCTAACCATTTTCAATTGAATAAGATGAGAAATATTTAATAATTATTTTCTTCCAAATTATTTTTAAATATCCATATATTTAAATGGAGAATTGGTGATTAATTATACTCATTCCCGTTTATTTTATTTTAGATTATTCCTATATTTTATGAACTATTCTTTTGTTGTTGTTTTTGTTCTCGTGTTCCCTTTTACAACGGAAGGAGGGGTGCAGTAGTTTCTGAGAGTATGAATCCCTGATTACCCGAGTGCAGAAGTCTGACTTCTAGCTCAAATAATTCTTTTAAGATGAAGTTTCCCCAAAGAAGTATAAAAATGCTTTACCTTAATTTTAGTATTATTGGAACATCGGGCACCACATCAGTGATTTTAGAACTTGGTGGCAAACTTGGCGACCATTTGGGGACTAATTTGGCTACTTTAGCAACAAAATAGATACTAAGGAAAATTTCGAGAGTTTTAATGATTCAATCAATACGAACTGAGATACGCCCAATTGGCCCAGAATCCTCTTGGCCCATGACCCGGAATCTATGAAAGGCCAGTAGTCTCAAGCTGCAATGAATTGTAATCGGAGTTGGAGTCCAAGAAAATTAACGAGTTTTCGAGAGGATAACAAAGCAATGACGGAATAGTGCAGTTCCAGCGATCTGAGCTGTGTCCCAAGTCCTGGGGTTTATTGTGGAAGCAGCATCGAGTTACGTGAGGAGTAGCCAGTCGTGTAGCAGTGCGCCGACAGATGGTTACAACTGAAGTGAGAAGACAGTGGATAACTGAAGATGTTACGTTTGGGGAGGTCGTAGAGCGAAGCAACGTGAATTCCCTTCTTCTGTTGAATTCTGTCTGGTCGTTTCGTGTTCGTGTTTTCGTGTTTAATAATAATTATATCTATGCATGCATGCTCACAGCATGATTTTGCAGATGCGTAATTAAGACATTTTTGGGATGTTACTTCAATTTATGTTTCCAAGGGACACGAAGAGATACTCGTTAGTTTACATCGTGACACAAGTGAATAGAGTGAGAAGTTTTCCCGTTACTTCTCTTGCTGTGAGATTCTTTTGGGGATTTTCTTTGGCATGTGTCGATTTAGGACAGAGAGTCTTATTCATTTTTTTAAAAAAAATGGGTATTAGGAATTTTTATGTTTTTTCTCGAAGCGTGAGAAGTGCACTTATCATTTTTTAGATTACGCGTTATGAATAATTAAATAAAAAAATGGCATTTGAATCAGGAAATAAGAGGATAATGTCAAATGAGCTAATCTAAAATAAAATATATATCTAATTAATCAAGTGATATTATTATTGAATTAATATCTCTTTAGTAAGAATTAATAAATGGAAAATAATTACTTATATCTTTATTATAGATTAAATTAGAAATAATTAATTAATTACATAATTATATTAATAGATATCTGCTCAAACACGCACGCACAAAGCCACACATGGAGGGGCTGCAATACGATACATTTGCATATATGAGAGCACAATAATTTCACTTTAGACCCCAGGTATTGATGAGCCATAGTCGATCCGGGCATCATACATATGATAATTCAATATTCATATAGAAATGTAAAACTAACTGCAGGGTATTTTACAGAGTTTGTATATGAATAGATAAAATCAACAATTCCGTCATACAGCAGTTGCATTAACCCTCGCTGATATGGGAAAGAATTTTTCATAGCCATTCATCTGTGCAGAAAAAACAAGAAAAAACAAGTTATAATCACGATATTGATAAGTCGACTGGATAAGATTTTTACTTCTTCAAGAATATGTTATCTAGCCACGATAAAAAATGGATAGATAAGTGCTCCACTAATTGGATACATATAAAACTGTGCAGGCTAGCCACGGATGAAAGACAGATTGATTGGGTTAGCTCTGATTTGATGCAAAGTAGTAGTTAAGCCACTGATGATAGACAGACAGAGTTTGTGTTTTGATTTCTGTTATTCTTCTGAATTAGATCATGATTGAAAAATTGGATATGAGGAACTAATTTAATATAACTTTTTCCATTCTTGTAGTTTTCCATAAATTAATATGTTTCATAATTTAATGTTGATTATTAGTTTAATTTGTGAAATTAAACTTCGTGAAAGAAATCGAATTTATTTCCTTCGTATATTTCTGAAAACACTTCAATATTATCTTCAATCTTCTGGAAACACTTCGATCTCATATATGCATATAAAGACATTGCAGTAAGTTAATTATGAACATGAAAAGTTTAGGTTATCAGAAGGTGGGTATCTCAATAAAAAAATGGCGTAAAGGTAAGCATACTCTTTTCTGTCAAGCAAGCTTAGTTCCTTTATTCAATTCCTATTATTAGTTCACACTTCCCCTGTATATATATCTTGTTTAAATTTTCAACCGTTAATGAAATACTTTTTATTCTTCACACTTTATAAAATGTATTTGTATCCACTCAGGTTCAAAACAAATTTTAAACCTGTAGTGGATGGCAATCTATGTTAATACGGTTTTTTTCAAATATTAACTCATTCATTTAATTTAATTCCTTTTTAACGTATTAAATAGAAATTTAGTAGTTTATAATAAAATTGAAAATCAGCAGGCAGTAGCTCAATCAATAAAATCAGTATTTTTTGCGGGATGAAGAAAAATGAGAGTTCAATTTGTTTGAAAATCAATCATTTTTTGATGAATTATTCATATTAATTGTAATTATTTAATAAAAAGTAACTAAAATAAAAAAAAATTTCTTTGTTGACCTAAGCAGAAATTGACAAACAAATTTTGTTTTAAATTATTTGAAGAAAAAATTAAGCAGCTAAAACAAGCATTGATATCTAATAATGTATACATATTCCATAAAATGATATTTTTTACTATAAAATGCATTTGCTTGAGAAGAAAAAGAACTTATTAACTCAGTATTTTTAAAATATTACTGAATGTAGTTTTTTTAAATTTAAAATAATTGTTGTAAACTCGTTTTAAATGCTTTTATGCCATTTATATGTCACCATATGTGATGGCAGTTTAAATTTTACAGATAATAGTAATGGAGAGAAAAGATGAAACCTAGAGGAGCAAAAGTGGGATTTTAATTTTGATATAAAATAAGCAAACAAATCCTGAATATTGCTGTTTGCAAACAAAACGTAGCAATTTTGTATGTATGTATAAAAGCAAATATCAAGGATTAAATATTAATTTTTTTCAGAATCAGAGTTCTAAAATTACAGATCTGCTTTTGAAAGGGAAATTTCGTATGATGTTTTCTTTTTGGACAAAGGATTGGAAATTTGACTTTTAAAATTCTTTCGGTGGATGATTATAAGAAATGCTCTTTTTTTAAAAGTAGAACCTTTGATCGATAAGTTGTTATTCGAATGCAGACGTTTTTTGACAGGCATACTTCTAAAACTGTCAAAGTCTCGAAGGGATAAAAGACTATAGTTGGAAAGTTTTTTACTTTGAGAAATGACATCAGGATGCATTATAGAAAGGTCATTTCGGCTCTTAATACTAGAATTTTTCCTCATATGAATTCATAAGCTTATGAAAGAGTTAAAAATATATATACTAGTCTTTAAAAAAAATCTAAACAGGCTTAATACTGGTACATATATAATTTTATTTTGCATTTATATAGAATCTTTAAGTTTTAACTTATTGTATGTAATTTCTTTTAAATTATAATTTTTTATTATCTGATAAAATAGTAATTTCTTTTAAATTATAATTTTTTTATTATCTAATAAAATAAGAGAAGAATGAAAAATAATTACAGATTAAATGAAATTTAAATTAAGAGCAATTCTATTGTAAGTAAAGAACTGTAAAAAATAAGCATAAAAATTCCATAATCTTTTATTATAAAACAATTTAGTTTGAATTTACAATTTTCTAAGATTTTAGAAAAGCTAACATATTTACACTTTATTAATATTTTACTCAGGTATTAAATTTTTTTATTAAAAGTAATTCCCCTTAAATAATTAATATTCTCTATTTTTGAACAACATTCTTCTTATTCATACAGTTTATAAACCATATTTTCAGATTTCAAAGTTATTACTAAATAAATAATAACTCTTGTTAAAAGACGCTGCATGCATTTTATATTAAATCGATTTTATTTTTAATAAGGTTTTCAGCCCCTTTTTAGTGTTTCCTGAATAGAAGTCCTGCAAATAAACTGGATTAGTGAATTTTGATGATTTTTGGTCAATAATAACAGCATCAAATTCAATTCGGTTATATTAACGTTCCATTTCAAAGTACGGCTAATAAGGCTATTTTGGGACGGACCTTGTAATTTTGAATCGGGTCAGATGAAGAAGACGACTGCTGATCTGTTATCTCTTCTTCAAACTTCCACACCACATCAGACCATCGGAAGGATTTTTGGTCCCGAATGATTTAATATACAGCAGACTAAGGTTTTCCTGTGAAATAGTCTTGAACTTGAAGACTTCCGGTTCCGAAGCCACGACTTTGCCACCATGTCATTGTAACCGATGACGTCTATCAAAAGAATGCTGTGCTTTATTACCATCAGGGACGCTTTATTAATTTAAATAAGAATTTGAACTCATTCGAATAAAACATAAGCAATTCGTATATCCGAATGTAGTTGTTTATTCAGTGTTTAAGGCTTTGAATTCTTCTGGCGATATGATATGTCGAACTGTGATGTTATTGCAAATGCAAATATTTGAATCTAACCTGCGACCACCTAAGCGCTGTACTCTCCTGTCTTTAATCCGCCCTCAAATTAGGTTTCTCAGCTTGGAAAATAACGATTTCTCATCTGATCTGATCTTTTGATCGTACATTTCGTATCATTTCCCTCGTTTACTGATTGATTGAGTTTATCATTATTTGATCTTAATTGTTAGGTAATTAGATGAGACTCAATTTCCCTTTGCAAGATCTTTATCTCAAGACATTCAACAATTTTTTTTTTCAAGCACACGAAGAAATAGCCCTTCCTTTATGCATTGTTGTTTTATGAGGATTGAGATGTTATTCTCTTTAAATCTTTTGGATCTCGAAGATTCAAATTCGTCTCAAGTGCTTCCATTAAATATCATATATGATAGTGTAGTATATCACCACCTCGTGTGTTCATTTTCTTTTAACTATGGGGCTCCTCTAACTGCTGATTTTAACTAGTGTTTACTTTAGGAAGATAACATTCTTAAAAAATCCCACTAGGACTTTTTAGATTCCATCTTCAAATACGTCTGAAGTTTCCAAAATACATGTTGTTTCAAAATATTTGGTAAAATGGCCAAATTCACGTTAAAGATCTATATTTCGTTGGCTTGTTCGGTAATTCCATGCGGGATATACTCTATTTTATCAAAAGTTCATATCGGAATTTGGATTTTCAAAAGTGTATGGCTCTCGTTCGTTTAATGATCCAATCTGTATGCCTTATTTTTGCTTTTCTTGTATTTAAACCAAATGTCAGTTGATAATCTCAATTTTCTGATCTGACGACGCTGATAATGCACCATCTTTTTAAAAATAAGCTTTACAAAAGATATGAAAAAATAATAATATGTGAATTTCATTAGTGAAGAAAGTTGATCCCTTATTCTTTCAACAAAAATTAATTTTTTTTAAATGTAGAAATTTTTTATCTTAATAGTTACTAGGCTTTAAGATTTAATTGCAGAATAATTGTCCAACCAATGAAACAATTAATTTTTTTTCCTTAAAAATTGATAGAGATTTATTTGTTAAGGCAATGATAATTGATAACATTGCATAATTTAAGGTAATTAATTAATTAATTAATGGTATCTTATGTGAATTTGCTCAGTTTTTTAGCGTCCCGTTGGGAAGCAAAGCTAGGGCTATTTTAGAACAGACTTCCTAACTTTGAACCATGGTTAAATGACGAGGACGACACCTGAGCTGGCATCCGCCTCTCCACACCACACCACTCCTGCTGGAGGGCGTTTGGCTAAGTCGGATTTGACATGCAACAGAACCCCTTACACGACGGTCCTTCGGTGGAATCGGGTCTCGAACTGAAACCCTACGGCTCACGAGCCGAGACCTCACCACAAGGTCATTGCGGTCAATTATGTATGAAAGTATAATTTTGTTTTTCATTCGATTTATTGTGATTTTTAAACTTGAAAGTTAAAGATGCCATGATTTCAAATTAATATAAAACCAACAGGAAAATCAAAATTTGGCATCCGTTTGAATTATGGCTATATTTCTTCTGGCAGTAAAATAGATTCTGTCTGTAAACTTATAATATCTAAAAATAAAGCTGAGAAGTTTTCAGCGTTTTCGAAACTGCAATTAGCGCTTAATATCACTTGCATGTGACGCCGCTGGTTAAGGCAGACCCTCGCACTTCCAGCATCACCGAATAACGCATCATTAGATTTGAAGTATAGAAGCACTTAAAGTAATAGCCGACTCCGAAGCCGTATGTCTCCGCTGTGAGAAGATTTATATTTAATATCTCTATTCGTGTTGAGGTTCTGCCGGGGACATTTGTTACTATGAAGACTTATTAAGCGAAGGCCCGATTATGAGGTCTTTGGTTTTAATTGGGGAGGCGTTATCTGCCAACTGAAAGGGTTTCTTCATGAAATGAGATTAATTTAGCCCTGTATTTTTAAATTTTTTTTACACTCGCTTTTAATCTTTTTTTAAAAGAATCTTTCGTGACATTGTTTTGAGAATTGTGGATTTATTTTTCTACGGCTTAAATATTTATTTTTAATGCATCTAATGGGAGAGTGTGAAATGTTTTGAACTATTTGTGAGCACTGGAATAATGATCTCTATCAAATAATGAATATTTTTATCGCTTTTAAACAGATCCAAACAAAACCTATTCATATTAGAAGATGTATATAGATGGGTTATTATTCTGTTAATAGTATTCTGGATGGATTATCTCAGATAACTAACGATAATTGTAATATAAAGCCTCATGCCCATTGCCAGAGAGTTTATATATACATTTATATCTATATATCTAAAATTTGTAACGCATTTTAAATGTAAATATATAGTTACATTAAAAGTAAGGATTATGGTATCGGAATGCTATTAACTAAAAAACTTCAGAAACATTCAAATCAATGCTAATATCAAATAAAAACTGCTAATCTAAATAGTGATGCCCGAACTGGAGGAAATTCAATTCTCAATCTTAAATTGTTACTCAAAAATGCTAATTGCAAAAATCCAATTGATTGCACAGGGGAGAATATAATGAATTAGCATAAATATAAAATAATAAAAACTTCAGAACTTCACACGCCAGCATAAAAATTATATCTAAAATGAGAAGTCTACAGTCCCCTAAAGAATTTTTATTTTCGCTTAACTTAATTTGTAGAAGTGAAAATGCGCCCATCGTTACAGACGACACTGGAAAATTATATATTTTGAATTCAAAATGAAGAGCTAAAAGTTGATTTTTCTCTATTTTTTTGCTTTTAAAGTTAGTTGTAAATGGTCTTTTTAATTATGAACTATACCTTGTTTAGTGTGGTCACTGAATCAATATTCAAATTTTTATTCCATGCACATTGAAATACATTTGGCCATTGATAATAATTTTGAGTAGCTCGAAGCTCACCTGGAGTCACGATGGCTTTGTGGTGAGGTCTCGACTTTGGAAGCGGATGATCTCAAACTCGAGAATCGATTCTACGGAAGAATTGTTGTGCGATTGGGTTTGGTGCACTTTAAATCCGTCGGACCACGTGTTGTGCGGAAGTTTGGAGAGGGGATGCCAGTTCAGGTGTTGTCCTCGTCATTCTGACCGTGGTTAAAAATTACGACATCAGTCCCCAAAACACTCTAGTGTTGCATTAAAAAGGGACGTTAACATAATTAAACTAAACATCTATGAAATCCTGTCTCAAATTTTTTGTCTTCCTCTCTTAAAGCCAAGCTTCCTGCATCCATCATGGCCATAAGTTTGCTTTTTTGTACCAATTCATATCTACTGCAAGTACTAAAATATGAAACCAAAATAAATTGAATAAAAACTTTTTAATGTCATACTTTCATTATTGATTCAAAAAGTATTTATTTTTTCTTTTATTGATTTTCTGTGGTTCAATTCATTTTAAAGTTATAATTCGTAATTACAAATGTCATCCTATCTTGAAATCAATTCTTTAAATTTTCTATCGGAAACAAAGTTTAATTAAATTCTAAAAATATTAGAGTAATGAATTATTTTCGAGTATGCACAAACATGTGAGGAATTTTTACACTTTAGCACATCAAAATTGGAGTGGTAAAATCGGTTACGGTAACTAACTTTACAAACATTAAAAGTCAAGTTGAGCAGTAGTGTAATAATTACAAATATTTGTCACTGTCATTTTACTTTCAGTACGTTATTGTGCTATGATTAGTCACACAAAATCATTTCAAGCTACGTTGCAGAATCAGCCAAATGAGCTTAGCGCCTCACAAAGGTCAAACTACAAAATGCAAAGCATTTTACAAATTGAAATGTTGCAACTTTCAGCAGAACCGCGATTTCCAGAGGCGAGGTACGCGGACAAACAATAAGGCAATCTCCTTTCACCTGGTCCTCTGACATCGCCGTGTGACGCTAATTATGACAAATGTTTTTGGTTTGCTGTCGCAAAGATTGAAGCCGTGCTTTCAAGACGGTGAAAGCTGTGTCAGAGATCACATAACAGCATCCAGATGAATGACTAGCGTGATAATTTATTCGCTTTCTTTCGTTCTGCGTTGTTTGTGTTGATGTTCTTTTACCGAGTGCTGACCCAAATACAGAGTTTTGATTTATTTTAACTTTCAGTTAAGATATTTGAAATATTGAAATGACAATATATTTTGTATCTGAAGAATAAAGGGTTTTAAATAGTTCTACAAGATTTTTACTTTTCAAACTCCTCTGTATGTTCATTTGATCTGATTGATTAGTTTGAAACTTTTGGATACAAATTTCCAATTTCTGAGCGGTAATTAGTTTTTACACATCTCTAATTTATACTTTAACAATCCAGCTCTAATATATTTTGCTTTTAAATCTTCAGATAGGAATACAGATCTTTAAGTATGAAAAATCTTTAGAATTGTCTTTATTCGCAATCTGTTAAAAATTATTGTATGTTTTTAAATATCTAACTTACTGAAATGTAGAATAGCATACGTACATACTTCTAAAATATAAATATTAAAGCAAATTGATTTGAAACATATTAACTTATTCTCGATTCGCAAAGCTTCACTGCAAGCAAAATTATTTGCATGTTTAGAAAAGAATTTTTTTCAATACCATTTTGGATGTGTGCTATAACAAATGACAAAATTATTGTTAATAGAGATGATGTGCAACTGTAACAGCCAAACTGACTGGAATAAAATCTCAGAGACCTGCCTGCCTAATATGCATATACTATGTAATAAATTCAAATTAGCTTAGCTCTCAAAATAATGCTTTAACTGCTCGACCACCGTTTTCACCATCGCATTGATTTAATTTAGTTAAGCTACAAGTTCCATTCAATATTGTTACAATATAACCCGAAACCTAATAACGGAGCTATTTGAGAATTTAAAGTATAAGTTGAGTCGGGAGAGATGCAACACAAAAGTTTTACAGGCAAAACTTAATGAATATTGTGATACTCGAAAATGATAAAGAAATACTTACTGACTATTAGCGAAATATGTTTTGATATTTCAGTTCGTCTTCTTATAAGATTATCAAGAAATTCAACCCTCTGGTTTTGACGAATCTTAATGTCTCAGGTATCCCTGTTTCTTCCAATGAATCTTCATATTTAGACTTTATTATCTTCCCCGTCACCATCATGCTTTGAAAAAATTCGGTCGCAGGAAAGAATTTTTCTATATGCATGTTTATGTGAATATAATGAACTAAATGCATGAAAATTAGTTCTTAATCCCTACGTTGCCGTTGTAAGCACATATCCCATTTTTGTTCAAATCCGCTTATGAGATGAAATTTTTACCGTCACAAAATTATATTTACAATTGATTTTTTTTGAAAAAAGGTTTAAGATATGACGCAGTAACCTTGGAAAATAATAGGCGTATGGAATCAAAACAGAAGTGTGTTACAACAGAGGAAAATGAATAGAACAGAGGAAATTTATATAATTTCTGAAAAACACACACAATTTTTTAAAGTCAATTGCTACTTAGGCCAACAAAGAAAAATTTCATTTTAATTACTTTTTTTATTAAGTAATTATAACTAATATGAATAACTTATGAAAAAATTATTGATTTTTTCAAGAATTAAGCTTGAACTCTTCACCTTCAGCTAAAAAAATACTAACATCTTTGTATTTTACCGATTGAGCTACTGCCTGTTGATTTTCATTTTCGTTACAAAATTTTAAAACTGTATAAAAAGTATTAAAAATTAATTAAATTTAATTGATGGGTTAATATTTAAAAAAAATCTGTAGTAGCATCAAATATCATTCACTGAAAGTTTTAAAAACGTATTTGAACTCGAGTTGATCGATAAAAATAATTTTATTAACGATTGAAAATTTGAACAAGATATATAAATATGAATGGGGAGAGTGTGAACTAATAGTAGGAATTGAAAGAATAAACAAAATAAATAAAAGGCCATCTCAAAAATATGTAGACAACTCGAGTATTTCGTATTTAAATTCAAATTTTAGATCAATTCCTTTGAATCATCATAAAAATGTAATAAGGAATATTTTGAACTGGTACTTGGAGAATGTGTAGCCGAATGAGAACCAATTTTTCTTTACGTGTTCCTCTAAATCCTGAATATTCTGAAATAGATCATGAACCTTGTTCTCTCCTCTCGTGCAACTATTGTCTAAAGATTTTTGATTGTATTCAGGACTGGGCTATGGCTGACCAATCAATAATATTCACTTAATTCTGTATAAGGCAATCTATTGCTGATTAGGAGGAGGTGTGAATCCATGAATTTTCATGTTGAAGCTTCCTTTTTGTTGCCCCTTTTTTGATGTTTCCCATTGAAAACAGATGGTTTTTGAGGGCATTTTGATAATCTATCATCTTCAGAGTAGGTACTGTTGAAGTGTAGGTACTGAAAAAAAATCTCGTTATTGCCCATGATAGAGCTCTGGAGGATTTCTCCCTGTAGAGCCTATTAATAGCAGGGTCAGACGTCAAGTCCATCCAAATTGAGTTTTTTACCCTTTGGAATAGTCCTCGGGCTCCGAAAACGAGACCTTATCAATAGAATAGGTGCTCATTCTACGATTTTGTTCAATGAAATTTGCATTCCTATATGTAGCGGGGAACAGTAGATCTCGATTTTATTTTGGATTGGAAGTATTCGAAAAGTTTCTTCATTTTATAGCGAAGATGTCTTTCTCGTTAGATCTGAACGGCTGCGTACAATTACTTTGTCATCTTTCGTTGGAATTTCATCAACTCCATACCTGCTATGATTCATTTGTTTAACAATATCTAAAACATTACTATTTTGAGTTTTTGAACTCTAAATTTTTGTTAATTATAGAGAATTGGACTTTTATAATCATTTTCCAATTAATCAAAAATTGATGACCGAGGAAAGATTTTATGTTTCGAAGTGGTTATGCCACATGAACTGAACTCAGGATATGCCCTTTTTTATAGGGCAGGTTTTTTTATTGTCCGTACATTTTTGAGAAAGCTCATTTTTAAAAATAAAAATCTATAATATATGCCTGATTCTCTGCATTTTGAAACATTTGTTAGGATTACAACTGATTTTTGATTATTTATAAGTTTTTGAGCTGATATTAAAAAAAAAAATTGCTTGCTCATATAGCTTTGAGTGGCACTTTATACTCGACATTGTCACATTAAGCTGGAGATTGAACTGCAAGTGCTATTTTTGAATACTGTTATTCTAAAAAATATTTATAAAAGAAATCTTCCGGCCTTTTTCTTTTATACAAAGTAACAAATCTTAAAAGATCACCTTTATCATCTTATTTTTGTAAATATAAAATATCTACAATTTCAGAAATTTTATTTAATATAAATATAAAAAAATATACTATAAGGAAAATAAAAACAGAATTGCAGTATTATTTATATTGCTTTTTAATTTCAAATGCTGCTGCAAATTTCTAATTAGGCCTAAGTTCTCTAGATTAAAGAAGGAGGAGATGTAAACAAATCTATTAAAAATGCCATTTTCATCGTAAATAATAAATAAAATTTTTGGTATTGTAAATTATTAGTTGTGAGCACAATGAACTAATAATAGCATCAATTAAAGTCTAAATAATTAATTTTTACATTATATTAGAATATTAATTGCGTTATATTACAATTGACAGGCAATCTAAAATGTTTTTTTTAAATTCATATTTGCTTAAAGTTTATTATTTCTTTAAAATATTTCTTAGCCTGATGAGTTTTTCTAACTTTGTAGTTTGTAAATAAGGAAATCCTTAAATGATAAATATGGTCAATTTTCCAAGAATATTATGATACTACTCATTTTTTCCATAGTATGTAGAAATAAAACTTGTATTTTTATAATATTTCTAAAAAAATAAAAATTTTTTTAATGTCGTTATTAAATTAAAATGTTTAATTAAATAAATCAATAAAAAAGATGAGTTACATAATATGCTTTGTCTAGGAAGACATAATCTGTCATTGGTAACTCGCCTTTAGCAGATCAAAACCATTTTTTCTGCTACAGAATGAGAATTTAGAAAAGTGATTGTCGGCGTACTTTGATCCTAATTCTAAACTGTGTACTCCTTTTTTAAATAACCGTCTTCGTATTCTGAAAACATAGTCAGATATTTATGCAATAAATAATAAATAAAAGTAAATAATCGTGTGTAACATAAATCTGCAGTTAAAAATATTCTTCAGAAGCTGGAAAATTAAATAAATTTTTTTATATGGATTAAGAAAAATGACTTGTGAAATATATTCCAACCAGAAATTTCATCATTTGAACTATGGAATTTGGAATATTTACAAATATTAGATCTCGAGAAATACCAGTATATATAAAAATTGAATATCTGGTTTACAAATATACTTTTAACTGATGTCATGTGAATTTGTAAGAACTACAAATTATCTTGTTATAGAATATTAGGTTTACGATATGTGTTTATCATAAATTTTCGAAATTATAATGAAAAAGTAAAAGTAAAATAATTATTTTTATATACTTATTAAAGTTTATTACTTTTTATAATTTATTATGATAAAGTATTTTTGTTTATAAATAAGGAAATAATTAACTAATTATTATGCTTAACTTTTCAAGAATTTTTATCATATCTCCACGATTTTTCTTGATAAATTTCATTTCAAATTAGTTTTTGATCAATTATTAAAAAAACAAGTTTTCAATAGGCTCTGTTTAAGACATGCTTAAACGGCCATTATTTATATTAAAATTGCCAAAGAAATAATACAATCGCCAAACTGTAATTTTTTTAGAAAAAAGATTGTAAAATTACCAAGAATGGTTCCCTAGCATATTTTTTTAGTTAACATTTAGTGAACTTTCAAGTGTTTAACAGGATTCAGCAAATTAAAAAAATATTTTTTCAGTTATACCAATGAAATTTATTCTAATATGGCTCTTTTTTTCATTGAATAAATAAATATTCAAACAATATTCAGTGATTAGTGTAAATATTCAAACAATTTCAGTGATTATAGTACAAATTAAACTTTTGACTGAAGATTTTTTTTTTCAAAATTCGTTTAAGAATGAGATAAAAAAATTATGAATTGTATTAAAAGAAATATATTTAGATTTGGACTGTTTAATATTGAAAAAGCTTTTTAATGTTAAAGGTTTGATAAAAAAATATTAATTTTAGTGACTAAAACATTTGTTTGTGTATTTTATATTTTATTTGCTTTTAAATAAACATGTATTAATTTTTTTCGTTATATATGCTGCTCTTAAAATGCATAATTCAACCATTTCATAGAATTTCTAGTCATTTCATAAAATGATTTATTATATTCTATGAAATAAAGAATTCGCCTACTTCATATTCTATAAAATATGATTTATTGCGTTTTAAATATATATTTGAAGGCAATACATAAATATTTAAAATACTGATCGACTGAGCTAGACATATTGTTTTACCTAACCAATAAGAGATGGCGCTGTATGTATAACGTTGCAGATCTTATATTTCTGAAATGATTTTCGGCAATAACAAAATATTTAAAGTCATTAAATGTTTTTTATGAAAATATTTTAGGAGACCCTCCCTCTCCTGAAATATTTTTCTAATCTGCAATGAATTAATTTAATTTTATAATTTAATGTGGATCTGGGTCTTTTAAAATATTAAAGATTCTATATAAATTTTGCTGTTTATAAGATCGATTTCTGTTATATAAAATGGCAGTTCAGAAAAGAATTTTTAAAAACAAATATAATAAATATTTATACATGATTCTTCTATTTTTTATTTATTATTTGAATGAGGATTTTTCAATCTTTCTTGATCGATTTACGTATGAATTGAAAATTCTGTTTCTAATTTATATATACAGCTACAATTATTTCTTGAATAGAATAATACAATGCTTCTTTTGTATTATTTGAAAAGTATGGGTTAAAGATAATTTTTATTTAAATACTTTAAATAATAAATATTATCAAGAAATTTCAAAGCAATAGTATTATTTCTTTCATTTGCTATTCTATCATTTGCCCATCTATCGAAACCTGAGTGCGAATATTGTTTTGCGATAAAGTAAAATCTAAATTCTAACATTGAATTTATTCATCAAATGTGATAAAATATATTTTTAAACTACTTGAATAAGCTGAAATTTTATTATAACTTAATTCTTTCGGTTGGAATATGTATCCACTTGTACTTTCGAAATGGTTGAACAAATCGAAAGTCTTATTTTTGTAAGATACGTTGTTTTTCTAAATAATGATCTTTAATATAGTGCTGATTTCTCCAGTTAATTTTTTACTTTTATCTGTTTCATCACTTGCACCATCTTGCATTTGCACAACTAAATTTTAATATCATTATAAGAAATGTTTTTTATTCATGAAGGGGATTATAATACATCAAAACTATATAGTTCATAGAAGAGAATTGAAAATTTTGTTGCATGTTATATTAGATACATGTAAAAACTAATTCTGTTAACAACATAATGATGTACGGCTTTTTATTTTTCGTTTACAAATTATAATAGAGAGGAAGTATTGGAAAAATCAATCACGCAAATTCGATGAATCCCCGCTTTGGATCTTTATACATTCTGAAATCATATTTTTGGAAACACATCTTTATTTTCCAGAGAAGCAACTGAAAAAGGAGATATAAATCTGATCAAAGTCGTATATTATTTTTCCAGATACAAAGCTCAATTTTTTCAAGAAATAGGAAGCATGGTTTTTCCGTGTAAAAAGGCCTTTGTTTATTTTTACGTCTCTAGCGATAAATAATTTAAAAATTCAAACCATTTCTAACTATCTTGACGTCTTAAGCTAATTTGGAAATCACCAAATTTCTGTAAAGATAAAATTCCAAGACAGCTGGAGATTTCGGACGACGACTAAAGTAAATAAATGTTGAATACACAAAAAATACAAAAAGATTGATAGGAAAACAGACACACACGTTTTTATTATAAAGAAAGTTAGGTAAAACAGCTATTTTTAAGAATACATGGTATTAATGTAAGAACATAAATTTACTGTCAAAATATCCGAAATTTTTTCATTTCTAATAATTGTTAATAACTTTTAAAGAATTATATAATAGCTGATTACATAATAAGAACAATAGTATGATAAAGATTATATAAAATAGATATTGTGTAATATTATATAAAACATGATATAAAATGATTTAAAAATGTTTATTTAATCACTATTTTTATACTTAATTATCCAATTACTTAATTATTTTTAAAGGGAAGAAACTTTGACTAATTCTTTTCTCTCGAAGCTTAGTATTTAAGAGCAAATTTAAACAAAATCTATTCAGTAATTTGGATTTCTATTGCATACAAACTATTTAAGAATTTGAGTTTTATTTGCTTTCTCCCGAAAAAAAGTTTAAAGCATTTCTAAGAAAATACTCTACTTCAATGCATCCAGTTTTGCTCCACCAATTAAACATTGGATTTCTAGAAATGACGTACAAGCACTTTAACATTACTTTTTCTTGCTCAGTCCGACGAGATCCAAAAATGAGAGGCACTGGGAACATGCAAATTCACTTCACTCCCCCCTTCCCTGATAAATGATGCATATCTTGTCTGAGCTGCAGATTCTGCGAAGAAGAGAGAGATAAAATTATTGGCGTATTCGTAAACGAAATGGAAATGAGAGGGTTAAAATGGAAAGTCAGGCTAACGATAAATATAATTTCAACTTTTATAAAAGTCGTGTACAAAACTGCTTATTCAGCAGATTATTTTCAATTTTATGCTACTTTTTCCATTTTGCAACAAATCTTGCATTCCAATTTTGTTCTGCAAACCTTTTCTTAAGCCTATGTATCTTGTGGAGCTATTACGTTTCAACGATTGCTTCATTTCATTTCTTTTAAGAGTAAAAATATTTTCATACAAGCAAATTTCGAAGTCAAGTGAATTAAATAGAGAGAATAGTTATGCCAAATATATATTTGGTTTCTTTACTTTCGGAAGAGTAATGCCGTGAAATTCGAGATTTGGAATATGTTGACACGAATTGGAATTATTCTCTCCCCGGGACGTATTAATAAAACAATTCCAGATATTTATCTTATTTTTCTCTTGAACTGCTTGTATTATGTTATGGCTGAAAAGTAAATGTTAAACAACTTATAATTTAGTAAAGATTTCAAAAACATGATATGAGATTTTATATTTCAGAAATATTTTATGTACAACAATGATATTTACAGGGGGATTATAGTTTCCTCTAATAAATAGTTTCATCAACATAAGTTTCTTCTTATTCATAAAATAAATTCTTATAGAAAATAAGAATTCTATTACAAAGGTTCAACTAGATTTAAGTAAATTTGATTATAAATCTAATATAAAGTGTGACATTTTATGAGAATACTTTATACATTAAAGGAGATATTAACTCGAAGTATGTACATACATAAAGTTACATTTAAAAAATAAAATAGATTCTGTCATTATTTAAAATTTAGTTTAAAAAACTCAAAATTGAGTAATTTAAAGGAATACTTTCAAATTTGACCCATGGAAATTTCTGTTAAAAGCTTAAAGATAATCATTTTAAGAGAATCATAGAATTAAATTTTAGTATATCTTAGTCACATAATTAATGTTTTGAATGAAGTTTCTAAATTCATTAATTAATATGAGAATTTTAGAAAAGTTTGGAAAATTTTGTTTATTAGATAATAATTTATATTTAAATATGAAATGTGAGTGTATTTAAATTTAGGTAAAATTTAATAAAAAATATTTAATTTGCAATCAATTTACTTTTCATACTTTTATACGTATTTTTCTTATGAAGATTAAACTAAAAAAAGTCTGTATCTTAACTTGCAGTGGATAATGGTTTGTAGGTTAGACATTTTTTGCAATTATTTAATCATGATATTTTTTCCTTTTTCTCTCTGCTGTAAGATAAAAATTAGAAAAAGATAATGAAGTAAATCAGAAACATTTCTGAAGAAGTTTTTTATATGAACAACTTTTACAGCAAAGAGAATAGATTCAATTATTCAAGAAAAATATATTGAAATGAAATTTGAGGCTTGATACTTAACTCACATTATGTAATTTAAATCATAATTAAATTTTTGGTTTAATGGCAAATTTTTGGTTAAAATATTATTTTCAGGAAATCTTAATGAGATTTTGTTGCATTGAATGTGTTATTCTACCCTAAAAGACTAGTAATGTCTTAATCAAATTCATGCCCTTTCCAAGATTCCATTTCACGGATTTCTGGCGAGTAAATATTCGGTTTCCTGTTATTTTTCAATTAAATATTTCTCAAAACGCATTGATTAATTGGAGGAAAAGGCTTTTGATCATTAGCGGCGAATATGTAAATTTAAAATTATGTTATTCGAGTCAGAAATGAATTAAAACAATACAGGCAATTATAGTTATTTTAATGTTTATAAAATATTTTATAAACATTTCTAAGTTGCTAAGATAAAGTTTTGATCTGCATTACAAGGATACAAGGAATATGGTTAGGGGCCCCGGCGCCCGAAGGGCGCCATCCCCGATCGACAAAACTTAAAGTCCAGAGTTACGTGGTTTGTTCTGAAGTGCGAGAAATTTTCCGGGATGATCTTTCAGTAGTAATGAGCACGATGGCAGCTCGACCATTGAGGTTGCTTGAATGAAGGCGGGCGTGTCGGATAGCAGTTTCACGGTACGTTGTAGGTGCGGCTTGAGGCGAGGTGAGTTCTCTCAAGATTCCTCTAGAGAGGGTGCTTGGAGGATGGGGTATGAAGGATTGAGGGATTAACCAATTTAAATTGCGAGAAAGCCCATGGGAATTTTTTAAGAAAAATCTGATTTTTGATATGATTTGGGACGAACAAAAATGGAGTGATAATGCAAATTAGACAAAAAATTAAAGTTAAGACTAAAGTAAAATAAATCTGGGTCTCCTGCTGTTAGGGTTTGCTGCGTAATTTTCTATTTCTTCTATAGCTGGGTTATCAATATTTTCCAGGTCATTGAAGAATTTAGTGGCGATTTTTTTAATAAAATCTCTTAATGATGGAAGATTTAGAGCGTGTCGGATATCATCGTTCCTCATGAACCATCTTGCTTTTGTGATTTGTCTGAGAATAATGTTTTGGCACCTGTCAATGATATTAAGATTGCTTCTTCCAGCATATGCCCAAACAGGGCTTGCATATGTTAAAACAGGTCTGAGAATAGCAGTATAAATAAGCACTTTATTTTCCCTACACATTTCTGAATTCCGAGCTATTAGGGGGTAAAGCTTACGCGAATTATCTCGGAATTTGGATTTAATAAAATTAATGTGTGCTTTCCAGGTTAAACTTTTATCCATAATAATGCCAAGGTATTTTGCTTCCAGAGACCAGGGGACTATTGTGTTATTAATTTTAATGTTGAATTTTGATTTTTTATTTCTCTTCGTGAAGAAAACAGCTTCGGTTTTCGATGCGTTTATGGCTATTTTCCACTCGTTGAACCAGACTTCAAGGCTTTGTATATGTTTGTTTAGTGCATGAGTGATGTATCTGGTATTTCTGTTTTTTGCCAGCAAAGCTGTATCATCTGCGAAAATACAGAGTTTAGTGTTAATATGTTGCGGAATATCGTTGATGTATATGGAGTAAAGTGTGGGGGACAGTTTTGCCCCTTGTGGCACACCTGCCTGAATGGAGCGAAGTTTGGAGAGTGAGGCATTGACTCTGACCGTGAATTTCCTGTTAAACAAGAAGGATGCTATGATTTGAATGAGAGGAGGGTTTGATCTGCATTCTTATCTACTTTTGCTTATATTGAGTTTAAAATATATTTCACAGTGGAAGAGGAATACTGCACAAAATAAAGGATTTGGCTTCTGATTTGTAAAAGGAAATTTAAATTAATTTTTAGAAAATAAATCATTTCCATCCCCGAAACATTTTAAAATGGAATTGATCTCTCCGAAACTTTCCCGCACTTCTTAGGAACATATTATCTCTCTAAAAGTAAAGGTACCATCAAATAAAATGGTGGGTGTTTGGCAAGGACTGTAAATGCTAAGAACTCGCACATTTTTATTTTCAGAATTCCACACTCTCTAGATGTGGGTTTTGCAGCATAACAAGTGAATCCCAAAACTTTTGTATTGTTAACAATTTTCTGAACAGTAATAACGGAGAAGACTAAAGGCGTTCGATAATAATGTGATTAATACACAAGATAAATCTAGTTTGTATTTTGGACATTATTTAGACATCATTTTTATAGATTGTAATCAAATTTTCATACAGAATTTCAACTGTAGTAGAAAAATCGCATAGAAAATTTCTTTTATTTGAATCATTGCATTTTTTAGTCAACATATTTAAATGCATGAGAATGTCAAACAAGCCGTCAAACCTTAATATATATGAATGAGAATTTGATAAAAATCTACACTATTTAGCATATATATGCTAAATTTTGAACTATATTTCATCTACATTGTTAGATTTTTTAATTTGTCGCTTTTACCTACATTTAGAAGTACGGATTGACAGAAAGGCAATACCTTGATGGGTTTAGATGTATTCCAAATTTTTTTCTTTCAAACTCTTTACGTTTTGTATTTATTATACTTACTTGTATCAGACGTACAGATTTACTCTGAATGGATTTCGTTCCAAATTTGGTAGAGATCTAAAAATTTTATCGCTATAGTTCAAAGCATTTTTTAGATATCGTGTCCACAGAACAGACACAGTTGACGAAAAATTCACGCATGCATTTTTTCACTCATTTTCCCAAATGCATTTTCGAATTCAGGGAAATTGTTCAGGAAGATTCGTAAAACTCTTGCGTCTGAATTTTCTGAAAATTGCAATAGCCATTCTTTCAGTACTTGTTCCACAAGTAAAGAAAGTTTTGATGTTGTTTCACCAAACGAATGATTTCTATTCATAAGAAATTTTTCAATCAAAGCACTTTTATCCAAATAACTTGTTAAAATAGTATCACGACGTTTAATTCAAAAGTTTAAAGTTTGAAACTAATTAAAACTTTTCTGCGGATTTTATTTTGTTAAGCTTTTGAATGCTATTGACAGCTAATTGATACTGTAATGGGTAATATATTATGTGCCCAAAAATGAGCAAGGCTATAAAGATAACTAAACACTTGACAGAATTTCATAGTTGTATTCTATGAAATTGATATATTCTTAATCGCTGTCAGGTAATATTTTTTTTCTCGTTTTGATTCAAGCAGTAAGTAGGTTTTAAAGTCTAATTAATCTGTTATACATTCAGCTACCATAATATGGCCTGTTTGAAATTTTTTTCGTTTCTTTTTATTAATAATCTTTATCTGAATATGAGATTTAGCACAAATAAGTTTAAAACAGGTTTGTTGTTGTAGTAGTTTCTAATGGCACCCGCCATGGACAAACCCATTGACACAGTCAGTGATTTTAAGCCGAAAGTACGTCTCTTGTTTTCAGTAGCGCCAACCAGGTTCAAGGGCCCGTCTTATCTCTCAACGCATCATATTCGCTTGCACAAACCCTTTTTATAGGGAAAAACATTCCCACAACTCCCAGATAGAACAAATGACGAACAACCAAGCCCGAACCGGGACTCCCCAGGACGTCCAGATTACTGTGAAGACGCTCTCCTCGTGCGCGAGGAAGTTGGTATAAACAGATTTAGGTTAGTTTAATTATATTAATGCTTATTTTAAAGCAACAATGGGATATTTTGAGAGGCACCTCGTAATTTTGAACAGATGTTTTTTTTTGGCAGAGGCAACACCTCAGATGGCAGCCCCCTCTCCAAACTTCCACACACCATCCGTTGGAGATCTTTTGGCCCCGACAAATTTAAAGCTCACCAGACCTTATTACAGTACGGTTCTTCGGTGCAGTCGGGTCTCGCACTTGAAACCCTTTTGTCCTGGAGCCGAGACTTTACCACCAGACCACCGCGGCTTGCAACAAACATAACATGGGCCGATATTAAAATAAATAATTTAAAAACTTGAGAGCATTGAAATACATTAGCATTGGAGGAAGTTATTGGAAGAGTATCTCTATCCAATTTCCCTTATGATCAAAGACAGGCTATTTAGCCTGTCCTTAATAAGGACTTTCCCTATTTTATATGCAATTAGCCACCTTGCTTTCTATTCGTCAAAACCATAATCACGTCAGAAACCTTTTCACAAAAATCGCTTGAATACAAATGAAAGTCCTGCCAATGAGCTACTCATTTAGGCCTCTTGTATGCGAAACTTCTGCAATCCGTATAATTGAATACTGCTATCCGATGATTTTTGAAACCTGAATGAATAACATACTGTTGAAAATTAACAAAAAATATGTATTTAAAGATTTTCCGATTCAAAATTTAGACAAAACGCGCATGACTATTAAGTTTGTATATTTAAAAACATGAATGTTTTTTTTTAAGTTTAAAAAATTTATAATTAATTTCTGGACATTATCGTTGAAAGAACCTCACATTACAGCTTAATTTTTATTTAGTTAAAATTCCAATTAAAAATTTAAAAAACTATATCAAGGTGCATATTTTTACATTGCAAAGTATTTATGCGCCAAGTTTTGTAGCCTTATGTCACATGATGTGAGTTTATAGACCACAAATGCACATATATAGAGACATACATACATACATACATATTTATTATTAATTGAGATATGGTTGTGTGAGATTTTTCGAACAGTTTCAAACTGCAGCTAAAAAAGTTGTTTTGACAGATCTATAGTTTTTGTGGAATAACTGTAAATTTCTACGACCAATTTTGCATGAAGCAATTTTTAGGATATTGTAATTTTAAGATGATATTAAAGGGATTGAATTTTTTCAAAAATTCTTAAAATAATTGAAATTTTAAAAGAACAATCGAGAAATGTTGAGGAAAAGAACTGTAAATGATCATTCATTGATATTAACTATTATTTTCGCTTTCACTGAAACATAAATTGTAGAAACGAGCTGATTTTATCGTTTCAAAGAATAAGTGCAGATACGCTTAAAAATCAACAATGAAAATCGTTATTAAATGAATACCTACAGGAAAAATGTGTCTATGTGGAAAACCAATAACGGAATTCAAAAAAATGTCATTTCGCATTCCTTGATCTCGACCCAATCTTCACATTCAGTGCATCATTTCGTTCACAGCTCTCAACATAAATTCCCCGAGTCCGCCTGAAGTTGACAGAGAGCGTGATCGTGGATCGAAGGACGTATTACGAGCCGCCCGTCAAAGCGATGGCAACAGTACTCAAGCCTGGTAACAGAATTCGGAGCGAAATCCGTTATTAGCGAATTAATAAATGTCCGCTTGACGGCTGCGTCCACTGCATCCAGGCCGAATGGAGAGCCGGACGTTTGATGTCAAAGGGCATTCGCGGATTTCATCAACTGCGATCCCCCAAAATGGAATTTTACGTCACCCACCAATTTAGAGTCGTCGAATTCTGCAGATTTGAGAAAATGATGTTCCCCGGCTTTGAGATCAGATTCAAGATTTGCTTAAATCGGGAGATCTGTTTGCTGTTTAGCCATCGCTTCAAAGGGAGGCCCGGAGTTGAGGTGGCAAAGCAGGTATCGTTTGCATGAGAATGAAGCTCGAGCGACGTTTTATAAGTAGATAAGTTTCATTTGGTAAAGGCCTTTAGTAGGAAATTACTGTAATGTTTTAAAAGTAGGTGAAAAATTTTACAAACGCAGAGTTAGATTAATAATCATTTGTTAATTAAATTTAAATTAACCTGCATGATATAATTACATTTAATATTATATCTTCAGTACATAGCTATTTTAGAAAGGAAATATAAACTCTTAGATTGCTTTAAAATTTATATTGCCTTTTTTAATATAAAATTTTTAAATATTCTGATTCCTTTTTTAGCGTACCATATTTCGTAAATCAATTTTCCTAATTTATCATGTAGCTATTACAGTCGAAACAATCTAAAACATTTTATGAACAGATATTTTAAGTTTAAAAACTTTGTTCATCAATATAATCTGGGATTAAAAGACGAATCAACCACAGTTGTAAATTTTCAGATCTTTTATTATATTTGAAAAAATAGTTCATATTATCATATGTTGAGATATAAAAATTAATTTTAAGTAGATGGATTGTACTCGGTAAAAGCCTTAATTTAAACATTACTGTGATGTTTCGAAAGGAAGTGAAAAATTACATAAATTCAAAATTAGATAAATAATCGTTTGTTAATTAAATTTAACAAATTTAATAGCTTACACTGCATAGTATTATTAAGTTGAATATTATATCTTCAGTATATAGATATTTTAGAAAGGAAATATAAACACTTAGATTGCTTTAAAACTTGAATTGTTTGAAGGAAATATTCAATGTATATCTAATTAAACTTAAAAGAGAATTTACTTGGTTCTCTTTGCTCTAACCTTTTAATTTGAGAGATTTTTAACAGATTAAATTGGTTCATTTTATTTTATTTTAAAATTTGAATATTGTTACGGATCATCGGGATCGTTTTTAGTGGGTGTATGGGGTGACAAAGGACAAAGAGCAAGCCACAGTAGAAAATAACAATGGCGTTTATTTAACACGAAGACACTCATACAAAGACTACGAATACACAGACGACAAATATGTACGGCCGAGACGAATACACAGCAGCACACTACAGCGGACAGTAGCCCACAGTAACCACTGCACGAAATGTGGCCAAACGGAATCCTTGGAGCTTTGATCTATGGTCTCTCCAAACGGCTAAAATAGTCACTGTCACCACGCTTTAGCTGTCGACTTACTACTTCATGACTTGCTACTCCACACACGAACCGACGCTGCTTCCCCAGTAGACAACAGGACTCAGCACATCGCAGTTCACCACAACGCTGGCACTTCGCCGTTGCTTCGCCATCTTCTCGAAGACTCGTCACTTGTCTTCTACTCCAACTCCGCTTCCGGCTCAATTCACCCTACAATTTGAGATTGCTGGCATTTTATAGTTTCCAGGAGGTGGGCCTAGAGCCTTCTGGGCCAATAAAGGCTTATCTCAATTTTTATTGGACGGATCATTAAAATTCTCGAAATCTCCGGCAACACATATTTTCTAAGCTTGTCTCCAAGCTCTGGGATCACTGACGTGGCACCCATTAGCACTCAGCAGAGCTGATCGTATAGTGGTCTTTCTTACGTTGACACTGTTCATGCTGGGAAGCAAAATTACAGGCTTTAACAATATTTTACATTTTTTAAATAGATTGAAGTAAATACCGAAAGAGAAAAAATTTCGATTTTAAATTCGTCAGAGAGCACTTCAACTATATTATGTATTGAAAACAGCAATTTGCAAGAAAGATCGTTATCTCATGGTTTCATTTCATCCACTAGGAACTAAGCTAATTTAAAGTATACACAACAGTGTATTCTTTTAAATTATATTAAAAGTACTAAGAATAAGATAAATATAAAATAAAATTTCATTTCTAATTTTTTTTTATAAAGAAAAAAATAATTGCCAAGTTGAAAAAAATAGATATGCCTAAAAGCTGCTTAAAGTGAATAAAAATGTCAAAAAATATCGTAAAGAAACGGAAAGTGCAATTTTTATGCCTAAAATAAATAAAAGAAAGAAGGTGGGAAAAACTTTAAAAATGACGATGCTGGTTTTTTTAAAATAAGTTTAATGGTTGTTATAAATTTTTTGGAACTTGTTTAAGAATTTGAGACGAATATTATGAAATTAATGCATGAATCATAGAAGTGGCGAATAAATACTAACGTTCTGAAACAAAAAATAATTACTTTAAAAAATAGAAAAATAATCTAACTTAAATTAATAAACAAAATTAAGACAATTTCTTTGATACAAGCCATTATAATCAAAATTAAAAAACTGTCTAATAAAAGAGAAAATACTACTAATTAATATTCTACCCCATAGCTTTTAGTTCATGTCTTTCTTATTCAAAACAAGTTTTTTAAACTCCCAAATCTATTTTCATGAAATCCTTTATCCACTACAGAAAATACCTTTATCCACTACAGAAAAGATACATTTCATTTAAAACATTCCTTTCAAAAATATTAATTTGGAATTATTATTCATTCTGTAGAAATATAATTCCAAATATGGATTCAATTCTGATTGCATTTTCCTTTAAACTTTTGATTTCAAGGAATCATTTACAGACGGTTTCTAATTACACTTTCTTATTTCAACCCAATTAAATGACGAAATTGCAGATATTGCGAACGTGCAGATTTGTGGGACGACTCTCTGCGATACATTATACACACTTTTGCGAAGTATAAAAATTTTATAAAGAGAACGAGCTGAAATGACTAGGGTATTTATAAACTAAAACATAAGCATGGAAAGGATTGAAATGAAACAACATCAAATTATTTGTAAATATTATTTTGATTTTCCTTATAAGTCTGTTTACAAAAGTGCATATTCTGTAGATTAGTTTCAATTTCAGGTGGTTCCATCTTTCTTCTAAGAAACTTTGCGATGGAACTAAGTTAGAAAGAATCTTTCTTAAATTCTAATCTGAGAATTCTAGTTTTAAACTGTTATTTACAAAATTTCATTTTTTAAAGGAACAAAGCTATTTTCTACGTAAGTATATTTGAATGATACTCAATTTACAGATAAGGAACAGCCTTGCTTGGTATTTTGTTGATTCGCTTACCTGCAAAAGATTAATGTTTTTGAAATTGATATTAGGGAATCTACTTGCATGAAACAGGAATACTTACTTCTTGCAATAGATGCTTATAAATAAGGGGAATTTATTTCTGGAAATGATCTTTCATAATTTCTTACTGGTTATTCCGTGTAACTGTAAGAAAATAAAGATTAGAGATCCGATCGCAAACCTTAAATAATGTGGGAATTAACAGATTGTAGTTTACAGAACTTTTTTTCTGCACAGAAGAGATAAACCTAATGTTAATCTTCATATTACACGTAAAATAAAACTTCCAAAGTAAACTTGGAAACATGCTCTATGAATTCGCACTTCATTTGTAAAGACACAAATGATTATTAGACTCTTTTTAAGACCTTCGAATAATTATAAATCATGACATTTTCTGCGAAAAATTATATTATTCTTGTTGCAGTTCTTTATTCAGATGAAGAGCGTACAGCCGCTCTTCATAATCTCAAAGTAAAACTATTTTGGTAAATATATATTATTTCGGTTCTTCAAGATTGAAATAATATAGCAGATAAATTTTTCTTGTCTACTGATATATAAAATAATCCTTTGAGATTAAATCTTCAGAAACATTAAAATTTAGATTTCAACTTGGAGATATTTTTAAGAAATACTTAATTTTAGTTTACTAACGGAAATCCGAATTGAAAGTTTGCCAAACTTAAGTGCCTTAAAATTAAAACAGATTTATTCTGATTAGAAAGAAATATTGGATGGCGATAAGAACTTCTGATTCGAAGCTTTATCTTTCAGAGCTCTGAAAAACAAAGTATATAAATAAATATCATTTCTTCCTTAAAATACATTAGTTTATACATAAAAGTTAGTATAAATTAAAAGGGAAATACTTCACTTTTGTAGCAAATTTAATAACAACTGTTGGATTTCGACAACAATCGAGTTACATGTATATTTATATAAAGTCCTAATCCTTCTGGAATATTCATATATCAACCATTTCCTTTTTATTTAAGTGAGTGTTTCATCAAATATTCATTAGATTATTTATTATTTTACTATAGCTAGTGAATAAATATGTTTATTAGTATTTCAATCAGAATTAGTAGAATTTTGCTTATTTCTATAATATATCTCAGGTTTAAAAGATGTTCCCTTCATTTTTTCACAGTCCATTCGAATAAAAAAAAAATTCAAAATTGGAGAAACTTGAAAGATATTTTCGTTCAGCAATTTTCCTCCTTCACATTGTAATTTCCAAAAACGATGACTCATTTTTAATGTTCTAAAAATGATGATACGTACCGTGAGATATTAATGATAAAGGCATTCCTAATAAATAACGCAGATAGATGTTGAGTTCATCTACATAGTTTCAAGTGCCATGCGCATATGAAATCTCATGAAATAGCTCTATTATAAGCACATTCAACTTTGAGTATATTCGCTTTTAAAGTCCGTTCACTTATACAATAGGCTTTCAAATATCGTTTTCCATCTTAGAAGCATTGGCTGTTCTTTGTTTCGATCACATTTTCTAACGTTCATGCTGTATCTGAATTCAGAGTAAATCAAAGAATAATAGGATTTCATCAATGTATAATACGAATATAGTTCCTTTTTGGATTCGAAAACTCTCCTTGCTTTTGCGCATGCGTTGTGGACTCGTTTATTTAATTAAAAAAGGATAAAAGGAAAGACTAAAACAATGTTTGCATTTAACAATGGAGAGATTTGAATTATTCGCGAATTTAGAAAACATAATGGCTACTTTCTTAACATCCCTTTGCCAAGTACAATCGTTGAAAAGTTCTACTATAGGGATACTGCAGCGGACAGATTAGGATATTAACCTGTTTAACTGCTGACTTCTGATGGAAGGCACAAGATTGCTTTCTCTTTTGAAATATGTGACAGAATCAGTCAGTTACTTCCTTCTTTACAAGTGGTAATATTCTTGTCTGTTTCTCTCTAAACGACATCGATTTAACATATTCCTCCTATCGATTCTATCCAGGAAAGAAGACAATATTTAGTGGAGCTTGATTCCAGAAATTAGAGGACATGCGAAAGGCGTTTAACGCTATTCATGAATATGCTATGCAATACACGGAGGATCCATTTCACATCTGTCTTTTTAAGAAATCATTGTTACGGATTGTGCCATTGTTACTTTTACCCAGGGATGCACAACCTTTTCAGGATGAGGGGCCAAAATATGAAAAGGGATCACGACGAGGGCCAAAGCAGCACGTGAATGTTAAAACCTGTTATAAACGTGAAAAAATGTTTTTTTTATGGCAATACGCATGGATTATAATTATTACTTGATTTTACTCATGCATACATTATGCAATAAATAAATGAATAAAACACAAAAATTACTGATATGATTAAATTACTTTATCTCCAAAAAAGACTTCTACTAAAAAGATGGCAAACTTGAAATAGAATAGCAGAGGAAAAATTTTTGGTAATTATACAGAGATCAATTTTGAAAAAAAAGTTAATTATCAAAATTAGAAAAAAATTAATGAGATTGCTGGACCTGAATATTTGAAGTTATTGATTCTATGTTGATATTAAGATAGGTTGTGGCAATACGTTGAACAAAAGAAAGTTTCTCATCTGCTATTATTCTATTTCTTATTTTTGATTTGTTTCAATTCCTTAGTGAGAAAGTGTGCTCACAAATGTAAGTGCAGCCAAAGAAATATGCACATGCTGCTGCATTTTGCTTTAAGAATGAAAATTCCTCAGGTAAGTCTATAAAATTCTAATATTGGTTTTCCTTTGAACTGATTTTTGAAAAAATCAGAATTCTGTACATCAATTAAAGCTAACTGCATACTCTCAGCCACTAGATTTACATCAACAGAAAATGGAGAAAAAAATACATCCATTTTTTGTTTGGCACTTTTCAAAATCTTAAAACCGATCATCAAATGCTTTATGCAAGATTTGAATTTGATCCTCATATAGCATTTTCAAGTGCGGAAATTTTTCACGTCCGCGTACTTCTCCTATAAGGAAATTTGCACTCGCAGGTATCTATGAAGGAACAAACTGAAAAACCGCGTTATAAAAAATAAATAAACTTAATGAAAAACTATAACTTATTTATTCTGATTTAGAATCGTCTTCGTATCCGATGTTTTCCCTCTTTTTTTGAAAACCCTCATTTCATTTTAAATGGTCTTATTTTATTAACAACATCCGCGGGCCAATTTTGGACCGCGGGCCATAGGTTGTGCATCCCTGATTTTACCTAATAACTCAATGTTTCCTATCATGGAATACGGGTAGAATCAGTCACATGTCATTTTCCTTCTACATGATTCTTGCATATAAATGCCAGGAACTGAACCAATGCAATTCGTCTTTCTATCCAAGAACAAACATGATATCTAATTTTCTTTGATTCGAGAGATTAGAATGATAGGCTAATTCAACTAACGAAGCTTTAACCCTTTAACCGGCACACACTGTGTTCTTTCAAAATTTACATTTTATTCTATAATTAGTGAAAAAAATCCATTAATGATGAAAATAGTATTTTAAAAATTTAGTTATTGTGGCTGTTATTCATAACAGGGGTGGCGACACAAGCAATGACCTTTTACTGACTTATTCAATAGAAAAAAAAAATATGAAATACAAATAATTTCACAAATAAATATGCATTTTTGTAAAACTATTTGTTATTAGTTATTTCAAAATTTAAAATATATTAATTACACATAAAAGAACTGGCAGAAAAGTCAAATATAATGTAAATTACCAAATGCAATATTGTCAATTATTCTGGTACAACAACATATTACAAGAAACTCCTCACAATCGAACATTATATGTTGAATATGAAGCTTTTATCCGTTTACAGTAAGTATTGGTGCTACAATGTTTTCATGATAGTTTAAAGCGGTGGTAAGATATTTAATAGTGATTTAAAAAGGAATAATTTTATAAACAGATAGCTCTTTGCGAGCATTTTTTTACAAGAAATAACTTGCAAAAATTCTGAAAAACAAATAAAGGAAAAATCTCAATAATTTAAAAAAGAAATAAGCTGAGTAAGAAGGGCATTGATGATATGAAATTTTTTTATTGATTCAAAAAGCACCTATCTACAACAATCATTTCGTTTTAATGCATAGCAAAGTTTCAAACTCAGTTTATCCTTTGCAATTAACTTAATTTGAAGTCTAGACTGTGAAGTTTACTAGTTTGTCACAGTCAACTCACGTGAAATGCATAAATTTTCATTTAATCAAAATAATTATTAAAATAAATATATTCGAGACATTTTAACGAGATTTCGTTGTATGAAATATTTTATTCCTTCCTGAAAGGCCAATATCTGCCACTGGCGTTGATTTATATTGATTAAGACCATATTTATTTACTAAACAAAATTTATACGCTTTAATGAGGGCGTTAGCCTATTATTCAGAAACTCGTGTTTGGATTTCTGGGAAATTAATTTTCTAGTTTATGCTATTGTTTAAATTAAATATTTGTCAAAAATTGGAGGGAATAGCTTTAAATCGATGCTGGCAAATGAACAGGGGGGAAGTAGGATAAGAACACGCATGCAAAACACAAAGAGCTGTTGAAATTAATGTTTTTGATCTGGTGATTATCATATTTTATTTAAATATTCACTGAATAATTTACAATATGTTGTACCTGAAAAGATAAAGGTTTATACTTTCTCTTTACAATCCAATTATCGATTTTACCCAACTGGTGTGCTAAGTTCGGAGATTCATTTTTGCTTTACGGGAAATATAAAAAATTGCATTTTTTAACGAAGAGAAAAAGGAAGTATTGTTATAATTTTTTCACTTTATAAGACAAATAACTCGTAACTGGCTCGTTTCTGCTTCAGAAGAAATAACTTTTATAATATCTTTTGAAATTTCAAATATCTCTGTTATTTAATTAAGAATGATAGGAAGAATAATATTTATTTTCCTGCCAATAACGAATACATTCATTGAAATTGAATGATGTATTAAAGAAAAGTATAAATAATATATTATTCCATATTTTTAACTTTAGATATAATAACTGCACTTTGACCATAATCTTTGTGCAAGTGCAAGGGATAAGTTGGTTAAGTTTTAACGCAATCAGATGAATGGTACGGAAGCAAATAAGATACGAAAAAACAGAAATTCATTTTTAATATTAGATTCAAACATATTATTTAGAAATTCACCCGAATTCATGCTCAACTGCTTCCTTTGCTTTATTTCAACTTTTGTGGATCTAACCAAGTCTTTTCTCACATTGTATCAGAAGTCTTTTATTCCTTTGAGTTGAGAAAACGCAGCCTTACAATACAAACAATCTTATCTGATGTATTTTTATCGTTTTCATCAAAAGAACAATTAATCAAAGACACGTTTTTTTATTGTGACACTTTTGTTAAAATGAATCTTTGTATTCTTTTCTTGTTGATTATATAACTTTGAAGGTTTCTTTTTCAATTTTCTTTTGATGCTGTAAATTATATTTTTCAAAGGATAACATTTTTTTCGAAATAATACGTTTATTGCGCGTCTGTAAATTATAGTTGTATGGCTTTATTTTATACTTGTCTAGAATAAATGTCTTCTTTTCGGAAATACATATACACATACTTTTTGAAGTCTTGAGTCAAGACTGGATGCTTGTTTCATTGGATGAGTGCGGTTTTATCATGAGTGCAGAGTTTATTACAAGTTATATAATTTGTTTTAAAGTCTTATGTCAACAAAGAAATTTCTCCCTCTCTCTCTCTCTCTCTATATATATATATATATATATATATGTAGATTGTGAACTATTAATAGGAGAATTGAAAACAAAAAATGTGCAGAGTTTTCGGGGCACCATCTGTTAGTTCGAAGCATATAAAATATTATAAACTTTCTTAATTTTATTTTTTATGAATTAATATTTGAAAAAATTGTATTAACATCAAGTTTAATCCACTAACAGTTTAAAAAAATGTATTTGAGCTTGAATAGGGGAATAAAAAGTATTTTATTAACGATTGAAAGTTTGTACAAAATATATATTGGAAGAGTGTGAACTAATAGAAGGAATTAAAAAAAGAAATCATACTACTATAGAACTAAGTCCTTATTGTTTGTTCGAGATATAAATCTTTAATGTAATCAATAGACTAGATGGCGTTTTTATAGTTTCAATGATTTACACATATAAATATTTTTTTAAAAAAAGAACAGTCGAGTGTGGTCGTTGTATAACAAACTCATCAATACAAATGTTGTTAGCTAAGTAGGCATAATGTGTCCAATGCAATCTTTGAAAAATCAAAGATAACAAAAGCAATAAAATGCTAAAAACATCCGTCAGCTCTTCTTACCTTTTTCTTGAGTGGAAATTAAGTGAGTGAGCGAAAATTAAGACAAACCGGAGAGTTTCAGGTTGGAAACCAAATTCCACGTGGTGCGCGCCAAGTCTTTCGGCGTCAAACACTCTCACGCAGAAGCTTGGATTGCCTTTTTGTGCATGACATGTAAGCGTAACGTACTTGCTTAATTTTGCCTTTCCTTTTGAAATATGATTCTAATTCAAATGTGCATCTTTTGCGAAAGCAAAACAGTTGTCAAATATCATCCATTATATTCCATGCAATTATTGCCTATTTTGTCACTACACATCAAAGGATTACTTTGAAATCGTATCTGAATGGCAAACAGATTTCCATATGCATATGGTTGTTGCATTTTATCTGAAAACTGGGCTGCATCCAATACCAGCCAGAAAATTCGGAGAGTAGGAAATTAGAGGAAGTACAAAATTCCGTTTGGATACATTTTAGCTAACTGAATGGACTCTGAATTCCTTTTGATTCTTCGCATTGAGTTCGGGATGCAGCAGCTGACATTCATAAATGGGCAATTAATTATTAGTTCTTTAATATCGCGTATCAGTGCTGTAACCGTATTTCGGAGTCTCCTTCAAATACCTGGTGACGCGCAATATATTGTAGTACTCGACATCCACCTTTGATTGACACCGGGAATTTATCGTAAATTTATTTACAATATATTCATTTATTAATTATATTTTTCAATATATTGTCATACATAAAATTGATTAAAAGATCACATTGATAATCGAATCTCATATGGAATTCAGTTGACTTGTTTGATTTTAAACATTAGCTACTTTTTAAAATACATATTTCTGAAGTTTGTTTGCTCTGACATATAGTCTCGTAAAATAGATTTACTGATAGACGTTAGAGTTAGTATATGCAGAAAAATATAAGTTTATTTTCATTCCAAATACATATAAGCTCGTTGGGAATCAGTTGATTGAGAAATTACTTTTATGTTTAAAATTATGGTATATTAGAATGAATTTCATAAAATTAGATTTTAGGAACTCCCTTTTGATTGTTTAATAAAATGAAATTTTCATAATGTCATTTTTTTGCTCCATTTTAAACATTAATTCATAATCTGTTATTATAAATATCATGGGATTTAGAATTCATTTTTTCCAATGTAACACTCATAATAAATGAAATTAATAATAAATGAATCTGTTTAAATGAGAGATTTTCAAATGCCTTTATTCGGCATATGGGAAACGCTGACGCAACCTTTTTACAAAGCTTCAGTTGAACTTAATAAAATAGAAAAAAGTGGAATTTATATATTATATATATAACAGGGCATAACATAAAATTTGAGATTTTAATTACTTGTTTTTCATTCCTGAAGGCCTAATTTGTACAAGAGACAAACGATGACAAAAGATGCCTCAATCTTCGTCCCAGTATAAGAGCAAAAGCGACGGAAATTTGTCAGTTCATGATTTGACCATGAGATTCTGATGGTAATTTCTCGTAGATTCAGACAAACGAATCATAGATATCTTTCTATAAGTACTAGGGATTTTTATTCTTTCTCATCTAGCTACATCAACTGCAAGCCATCAGTTTTCTAGAGCGTGTGTAGAATTAATTACATAAAAAGTGGCAACCAAATCAGGAAATAAGATAACTAATTTTATATAAAAATTAGGAAATGGATTCAAGAATAGATCAAATAGACTCAACATTTACAATTTCCTGATATGAAATTAGCACTTACAACTTATAAGAAGTCAAGCATGGATTTAACTTATGTAATGAAGCTATTTGTGGAGAGTTCGTTGCTAACATCTATTAAGAATGCTACCCTTATCCTTTGCCACTTTCCAATTTCTTTTACATTGAAATATTAAAACACTTTTATTTAATTACCCTAATCGGGTTAAAATAAATAAGGAAAACATAAAAATAAGTTTTAATTCACAATCTATGAATTGGAAGATAACTTACAATGCAACGATGATTTTATTAAATCATCTATTAACTATTTTCAAAATTAGTTGTTAAAGGTTGAAGGTTGTTTTCATGCATTTTGAATTGCATTACAAAAACTCTTTTCAATCAAAAGTAAATTTGAAGAATTTCACCTTTTTTTATTTTCAATTTTTTTGTCCTTTATACCGTTAAAATACGTGAAAACTGAGAATACGTAAAAAAAATCTCCAGAATAGAAAAGCCATGGAATTTTCTATCTCGTTTATACCTTTGCAAAATTGTGCATCTATCTGAACTATACAATTGATTTTTCTCCTAAGATTACAGTCTTGCTATCAATAGGGTCTATTCAATTTCCAGTCAAAAGTTCTGGCAGACGTTTGATATATATAATCCATTCCAAGAAAATTTCATGTAAGTTTTAAAACTAATACTCTTAACGGTTTTCGGAATCGTATATTTGCATTTCATTGAAAGTAAATTCTGAGAAGTAATGTAGAAATTTTAAAAGCATTTCATTGATTAAATTCAATAAAGGTGAATTCCTAGATTTTTAATGAAATAAATGGAGAATGTTTTCAGAAACGAAGTAAGCCTAGCAGAGGTTTATTTACGGGATCCCTTTTCCATAATTATTTCTCGGAATTCGGTATTTTTTGTTTTTAATTTAATAATTACATTGATTTTTTAAAGTCAAAATGGTTATGGAAGTAATTAAATTACCGTTAATGACTTACTTCTTTAATTAATACAGAATATATATTTATTAAAATCTCGGTTATCAAATATGTTAATATTAAAAATGACAATTTTAACGCTAGGTTTACAGAAGGGCGTCATTTTGAAAATATTATAAGGAAAACCGCAGAGTTCTCATTTCTATTTTATCCCTCGCATTGACTTTTATCCATTGAAAGTGGTAAATATAAAGAGTTCCCCATCAAGAGTAATTGAATTCTGCAAAATTAGATTCATTGTTTGGAAGACATAAAAAATGCCCAAAGAACTGTAGCTATACGATCCATAGTTTCAGAAAAAATATGAGAAAAAAATGAGTGATGTCATATCCTGTTTACGAAATAAATTCTTTATTATGCCGCTGGATTGGGCGTTGGAATACTATTTCATGGCCACCAGGGTCTCCAAATCTGACCCCTTCTGATTTCTTCTTATGAGGCGATGAAAAGAAATTGTTTTATCAAGACCTAGTTACTTCAGAAATGGGCTTATCTATTCATCAACCATTGCATGAAGCGCAT
Source organism: Argiope argentata (assembly GCA_026289955.1). NCBI lineage: Eukaryota > Metazoa > Arthropoda > Arachnida > Araneae > Araneidae > Argiope > Argiope argentata. The sequence continues at coordinate 1,351,065 of JAOUZG010027119.1, forward strand.
GCCTCCATACACCACGGGGACGTTTCGAACATCTTCCTATTTAAAATTATTTAAGTACTGATGTTCATGTTTCGAATAAATTTTTTTTCCTAAAACGGATATGAAAACATGCATTTACTCTCTCGTTTTTCTCGAAAACTATGAGTCGTAGAAGTATGGGTCTATTTCTTGAAACGTGTTGATACATTGTAATTCTCTACGTGTTTTACCTATCTTTGAAAATGTGTGTCAATTTGATGTGATCGTAAACCTAGTGCTAAAAGGCAATAACAAATATATTCCTGAAATAACAGTATATTACAATGAGATAAAGTTTGGAGCTGACAGAGTAAACGAAATGGCAAGAAAACATACCGTTAAGGAAACATCATCTTTTTTCAATGGCCTCTCTAAATATTTTTCTACCTTTGAGACTTAGTAACAAAGAATGCATGGATATTATACTAGAATGTACTACGTCAAAATTATAATACAGGTTTTCTATTTCAGTTGTCTAATAAACTTTCAGAAGGAAATAAGAAAAAATACAAAAGAATAGATTATAATTTCCCGCCTCTTAGTGCATCACAATAACGCGCGAGTTGCCAAATCGGTTTTTGTAAAATAAACAGAATCCATAACACTTGTAAAATAAGTGAGAAGTATACAAACACAACTGAGTATTTGAATAAAAGATGCGCGAAATGAACCTAAAATATAGAAATAACGCATACTGAAATTTTTGGATAGTAAAAACTTTTAATAGATATATATCTCATATTTTTTATTTTTTTAACTTCTTGAGTAAAATTATATTGTCTTCAAAGTGATGTTTTTCTTTTAAATATATGTAGTACTTCACACGTCAGACTGAAGCGTGTTGTAGAGATAAGTAAATAATTTTTTTTCGTAAACCTAATATTAAATGGAAAATTTATTATTTAACTAATTATATCAATTGCTTCAATTTCTATTTTGAAAATTCGTTGATAAGACAGAATTTAGGGAGAAAATATAATGAGAAGCCTAAGTAGTAAAATACTTGATTTTAGTTTTTTTTTTACTTAAAAATACCAATGAGATACCGAAAAACTTATTAACCCTATATAAATAGTTTTGAATCGTAACATGAAATAATTTTGGAGTATCAGAATAATCTAAATTAAAATCATCATTTTGTGTTGTTGATGCTTAAAGTACTTGTCATAGACAAGTCAGATGACAAAGTCAGAGATTGTAAGCCGAGTTTCAGCTTCTACTGTTTCAGTAGCGCCATCTAGGTACAAGAATAGGGCTTAATTACTTAGGCGTTGGAGCGCTTTTCACAAGGCGGTCTTTATTCTAACATTCCCCCCCCCCTAATTCACAAAATATGGACGGGAATTACAGAACAATCACTTCTGTTCCAGTGCGTGCACTAAAGAGTCTTTTTGACTGCGACAGATTTATAGATGCATCGGCCACTATGAACATAGAGAGCCTTCGGCCGGGGTGGTTCGAACCACAATCCAAGGGATGTGAATCCAACGCCCTACCAACAAGGTTATATCAGCTTGCATCAGCTTATAAAATACATGCCAAATTTTTATAGAAACAGTATATATTTTTATATTATACACAGTTTTCAGTGTTTAGTTTCCCTTTATTTTAATATAAAAATATTAAATATTTAAATTTTTTTATGCTTACAACATTTTGTAAATTAATTTTATAATTTATTAAATTTTCTAATAATTATTGAAAAAAATTTAAAACTTTTATCAATAAATTCAGATTTAAAACACTGTCCATCAATACCATCTATATCAAAAAGTGACTAAATTTTCAGCTTTTTTACTATATTTGAAAAGTTGTTTGTACCACATTATCAAATGTTAATTTATAACAATTCATTACCAGTATTATTATTTTCTTATTTGATTCGAGTCGCTGCGACATGAAACCATTTATATCATATCCTTAATAGACTTTCGGAGAATTAAATATCTTTGTAGAAAAATGCAGTTTACGATCTCCATATTTTCGACTTGACTTGAAAAAGTCACAATCAGAATGTTGACTTCATTTAAATTGTTCATTACGTTAAAAATTTTACATTCTATCAGTTTGTTTTGCAAATAAACAATGCATTTTGGAATTATACTTCTGTATCGATTAAAAGATGCAGTCCAAGTGTGAAATTTAAAAGCACTGTCTCATTTAATTCCTTATTCATCATAGTTAATCAGAAGAAAGCGTTTTCATTAAATTTTACGGGAGATCAAATGTTTTACATGTATATTGTAAGCACGTTTTAGTATGAAGGTTTCATGGTAATAATAAATAAAATAAATTTAAATAATTTCTAAAATTCAATTACCATAAGGTTAATTAATAGAAATAAATTTTACAAATTTCTAAATATCAATTAAATTAAAGTTAATTAATAAAAATAAATTTCAAAGAACACATGAATATATTATTCATATTTCACTTACTTATTAGATGTAATTCCAAATTTTTTGACTATATATTTTTATTATTTGCCAATTAGAGGGTTAACTCTCTTGGATCCAGAGACCAGAGTATTTTGGAAGAAAATTACGAAATATTAAGAGGTAGGGACAAATAATTTTATTGTTATTAAAAGAAATTCTTTTGATATATTAATTCTTTGAAGCCTTTTTTAACTCAAAAACTTAACTATGCTAATTTTTTATAAGTAAGAACTTAATAAGTAATAAAATAGTAAGGATTTTTCAATTCTATTTCTATATAATAAAAATTCTATACATCAAAATTTCTATATGGAGAATTTTTTCCTGGAATCTTTGCAGTTCATTACCCAAGAAATCGATTATAATGAATTTATATCATGACAATTTTATCTCGATGGACCAAAAATATATCATTTATTAGTTTTGTAATAGAGTACTTCTTGAATAAATGCAGCAAAAACTTCTCTAGTCTCCACAATAAACATTTAAAGTTAACATTTTTCCGTTATTCTGTTAGTTTTAAAAAATATTATATAAATAATAAAAATGTTCCACACTTTTTGAAAAAAATTATTGATGATTCTAATAAAATATTATTAAAAGAATGCAAATATTTGTCAGAAAAAAAATGAGTTAAAAAAACTGATTTCCAACAAACTGAATATTACATAATATGAAATGAATAATACTGAAAGTACAAAACTATGGATTTTTTTTAATGTTAAGTGAATCATTTTTCCAAGAAATGGAGATTCAGGAAAAGCAAGAATTAATATAAACATTATAAATAGGATACAATATCAATAATAAAGAAAAAAACTTGAAGCTTAAATAAACAAAATTAAATTGAGAATTAAAAATTTGGTTAAAAAATGTTAAGAAATTTTTGGATTGAAATTCAAAAATTTGGAGTAGATTACTTAGAATTAATATGATGAGGGTAAGAATGTCAACGATTAAGCAATTTAAGCATTAAATCTGAATATGCAGAAATTAAAATATAAAATTACAAATTTAGTAAACATTTTTGATATTTAGACAATAAAACTGTAAAATTTCTGGACTATATGGAAAAACTGTATGCATTTATTTAAAGAATAGTTTTATACAGTATCATCTCATATCCTTTTAACTAAGTGGTAAATAAATTAAGATTAATTGGGAAAATGGGTTGATGGGTCGTATTTTTTTTGAAAGCGACTAAATTTCGTCATCCCTTCGAAAAAAACCCCCTTCTTCTTCAAAATGATCTTCAAGTCTTCAAAATGAGTCATTAGACTAACTAATTAAAAAAAACAAATTTAATTCTGTTACTTTATAAAAGTTCTGTAACAAAATAATAAAACTTTTTATTAAGATCCATAAATATAGAATTACCGTGGGTTTTAATTAAAATTTTTTATTAATATGGCAGCATACATTTCTTTTTATATGGCTATACAATTTCCGATTTGTGTGAATTTAAACAGACTGGAAGTAAAACAGAGTATTTTATATCAATTAATGGAGATAAAATTCATAAAAAGCATAAAATTATTGTTTTGATGTTTTAATATAAAAAGATTTGTAAGATATCTTGAGTTCTAACGTTTCAAGATAAGCTAGATTTACTTAATTAAGCTTCTTGTGACATTCTAAATGACATAATTTGAAAACATAATATTTAAGAATAATTCAAGAGTAGTCTAATTATATTACCTATCTGTTTTGCCATTTACCAATTAAATAACTGACATATATAAAACAATCTTTAAAAAAAATTCCCTGAGGTTTCATGTACAGGAAAGAGTTAATATATGTCAAATACATTATCCATAAATAAATTATATAAATATTCTATAAATACATAAATATTCTATAAATTTATATGATCATCTAGATCAGTATTTCAACGAAACTATGAAAAAGAATAAAACTGTATTGCTTCAGAAAAATAAAGGGCTCTGGTGTGTCAGATGGTAATGTCTTAGCTTATCTTAAAAATAACTGTTATGTGCTGGTTGCAATGCCTCGGCTTCATAACAGGATTCGTTCAGATTCGAGACTTGATTCCACCGAAACACCATCGTGAAAACGGCTCTGTTTTAGGATAAATCTGAAGGGACCAAACACTCTCTCTGGAGAAACATGGAAGCTAGGAGAAAGTGGAACTAGATTCAATATCATCCTTGTCATTTGAACGCGATTGAAAATCACAAGGTCAGTCCCAAAATAACTCTGATGTTGCTTTAAAATGGGACCACACACACACACACACACACACACACACACACACACACACACACAC
>JAOUZG010027119.1:1355817-1366784 GCA_026289955.1 Argiope argentata
CACACACACACACACACACACACACACACACACACACACACACACACACTTTCAATTCCCACACCATCTCTCCACTTATCAAATAACAATCAAGCATTTTAAGCGATACCTGCTTTGCCAACTCAAATCCCGTCTTTCTTTTGGATAGATTATTCAAAGATGAGCAGATTTCCGCATTTACGACATTCCTATCGCTCATTTCAAAGCTTAGGGCACCCTTTCACAAACCGGCAAAACACGACGGCAAAGGAATCAGTTGAATTTCATATGAGGCGATGCTATTGGTCGCCAAATCTGCGGATGCTTTTTGACATCACGTGTCCGGTTTTTGAGGAAATCATTTATTTAATCTGCTCGAAGCGGACACCACCGGCATGAGAATAATTATTAATTTGCTAATATCGAGTATCGCCGCGAAAGCTGTAACCGCGTTTCGATTTGATGTCGCTGTTTTGACGGATGAGGATTTGCAAAGCACCATTGCTGTTTCACACCGACAATGGATGTTTGTGACGGGCATGCTTATGCATGTGTTATCTAAAAGTGATTACATGATTTGACAACTCTGAGCAATCTATGAGAGAATTTTTAAGCACTATTGTCCGCTTTCGATATTTTTATTTGAAACCTGAAATAGTTTTACACTTGGGATTTGGAAATGAGAATTAACCTTGGAAATGAATATAAATAATGCTGCAATTAAAAGTGATTGCATAATGAAAAGGATGATTTAATGTTACGCGGAAAACTGAAGTGGCAAGGTTAACGGTTCTATAAATCTTTAATTATTCTGAAAGTTGATTTTGAATTTTGAATGGAAAAACAACTCTTTTGATTTGGAATGGAATAAGGCCTCATTCCTTTTCACATTCTAGAGTGTTCTATTATTTCCTGATCCCTTCTATCTTTTATATTTATTAAATCAAATGAAGTATTATAAAGATAACGCCTCATTGATGATTATACATAAAGAGTGGAGGGATAATAAATCACCGATGTAAATATTTTTTAAAGGATTGCTGTGTTTCTCTTGTGTCAAGGTCAACATAAAGTCAATGAGAATAAGAATTCTTCTCGGGAAATTTACGCACCTGATTTATGAGAATATCATAGTATTTAAGACCAGAGATAGATGTTTCGTTCCTTTTTTATGCCTCTTGGCGTTCTAGTATGTTTGTATCCGCACTTCTTGAAAATAAAGCTTGCCTCTCGAGACGTAATAAAAACGAAATTAAAACTTCAATTGCCTCCTTCCTGATTTTATATATACTATTATTTCATTCCTTATATCAAGTAAAATTTTATAAAATAAATATATATAATCTAAAAAAGGTATTTTTGAATGGAATTTTTAAAATTTCTAATTCAGAATTGATGACAAAACCTGCCGGCACAATTATTTTTCGCATAAACATTATTAGATCATCTTTCAATAGCGTAATAATAATATGAAAAGTAAGCTGAACCGATTCTTGATATGAAACCAAATTCATCTGAATTTAAATGCCTTTTAACAGTAATACAAATTCTTGAGAAAGATGAGTATACAATAGGATCTTTGAAAATAAATAAAGAAGAAGCTGATTATTGGATAATTAATCTAAATAGCAATTTTATTTTTCTTCTTCCATTATTTTGATAATTTTAAAAACAAGAGATATAAAGTCAATGATCATCCAATATTCAATGCTAGTTAGAATTATTTAACCTGAAATATTTTTATATCAACTATTTTTGCATTTACTTTCAAACTGATTTAATGCTAAAATTTTATACCGCTTTTCCTCTAAGATTGTTATGAGTTTACAAAGAAGTAAAAATTTATTTTCAAATGAATTTTTCTCGTTTCCTATCTTAAACTGAAAGTTAAATCTTTTCGACACTATTCAATGGCTGCTTTTTTTCTATAATTGTCAGTAATGTTTACAATTGAAATGTTAAATCTTTTCTGAATCGCTAGTGCATGATGTCAAGCGACAGTGAAAGAGCATAAAATTTCATTCCACTTATTTTCAAAAATTTCTTTCTTCACATCCCTTAGAGGCATTTTGTCTCTTCGTGAGATTAAAACTCTTTCATTGCCAATTTAAATTACTAAAATAAGAAGTTTTCTTTTTAAAAATGTGTAGTTGATTTTATAACGGAAATACTGATTTTTGATATTTATAGTTTGTATAGAAAAGAAAAAAATGCTCGGAAATATTTTATTCAGGAAGAAATAGAAAAGAACTCATATTTCCTAATTCTTAGATCTGTTATAAACGCTGTTTTAAAGTGAAATTCAATCTAAAATGGCATTTATGAACTATCAAATACCTCTAAATAATTAATAAGAATTTCTGCAGGCAAAAGACATTAAACGCTTTTCCTTCTTCATTTTTCTATTTATTCAAGTCGTGAATATTTCTGGATATCAAAATGGATTGAGAAGAAAAATACTTCTTATTTGTATCCTTTTATCATCGTAATTGAACCTTACTTTAGCATCGAATCGCTATTACCGGCTTATAACAGTGAAACATATACATTGTAGCAATTCATCCCTTTTATGATGGTGTGATTTTTAAAAATTTTGAGTTGAAATGATAATTTTAAGCTGACTCATCAAAGTTTCATCAGACGTTTTTATATAATTAATAAGTCTTTTTAGGATTTATTTAGGCAATTGAAATTTATTAGTAAAAATAAATAAATAAATGTCTTTTAAACTTGCATTAGGAAAGAGTTGACTTAAGAAAGGTTGAAATTACAAACTTTTAAAACTTTCTATTATTTTAACCTTTAATTAAAAAATTAATACATATCAAAGAGCTTTTATTATTACATACTATCATTTATATAAATGATAGTATGTAATATAAATATTCAAAAAACTATCATTTATATAAACGATAGTATGGATGTAACCAAATGTAATGGTACGGTTTATTCAAATTGCTTTTGAATGCAATCGTTGTTATTTAATAATTTTTGTACTAAAATAGGCAGACATTTATGCAAAATGATTTTTTAATTTTATGTTTATTTAGTATTTGTATTTTATTATTTTTGGTGATTAAGTTTATAGTATTGTGGGATATTGTGTGGAGATTGTCTTTTCGTGTTGCTTAAACTATTGGATAAATTTATTTTGAAAAAATCTACAACAAGGTTCTTCCAACCATCCTTTTTGAGCAGGCGCGGATTTGGAGTTTCAGAGGCCCGAGGCGCAATTCAATTTGAGGCCTCCCTCCCCTCCAGTTACATTTACAGTATGCACTCTTTATACAAATTTTTCACTCTGTTAAGCTTTGTATCTGATTTAAAAAAAAAGAGCGGGGGGGGACCTAGGTACATAAAATTGAAAATTAAAATCAATTTTTTTCTTTCTACTTGGCAGTATTTAAAAGGATGATGAAGTTCAGGATGTGTTAAGGCTGTTCTTAAAAAAATAGGTGCTATTTTGAACCTTAGTTGCGCAATATTTATCAGAAAGACATACCTGAAATTTTATTATACGCTAAATCAATTATTATAGAATGGAGCTTTTTTTTTCTTTTGGGAATAAAAATATAATTTGTTGATTCTTCTGTTTCCTTTTCAGATCGATCATTAATTTCTTCGAATTCGCATTTTGCTTCGGCTCTCTAATCGGCATTTTCTTGTGTTTATTCTGTTCATCTGTCTTTTAGGTTTGCATATAATGCCACTTCTCTCGCCAATTTCTTCGAAATCATTTTCAAATTGTTCAATGATTTTTTCTTGCGCACATTTTGTTGCAGTATGCTCATTTATCTGACGCGATTGAAGGTCGCGGTATGAACCTGCTACGCTAGGGTCGGTAGCCGAGTAACATGACCACTACACCAAAAGGCGACTTCGGTAAAGTAGATGTTATCTGGCTTACAAGGCTAGCGCCACATATCTTTTCAAATACGAATTCTTGTTCAACTCGCTCATTAATTTGTTAGAATTCATATTCTACTTCAGCTTGCACAGGGTTTTTTTCATGTAAACATCAATTTCAATTTGCTCATATTCTTTTAGGTACACATGCTGTATCAAGTTGTTCTACGGCTCTTTCTGTCTCATTTTCCGTTTTAGCTTACTTTCCAAACGATATAATACATTTATTGAATAAATTTTTATGTCGTTCTGCATATTCTTTTTTTTCCTTTTGCGTTTTGAAGCTCCCGATTCAAACTTTCTTTTCTGTAACATGGCCAAAACATTCAAACAAATTAGTCGTATAAAAAATATTAGCTGGACTTTTGACGATTTTTCCGAGTTGAAAAATTTCCCCCTTCAGTTAAGAGGAGAAAGTAACAAGTTTATTTTATCTTTTTGAGCAGAGCCAATGCCTAACAATTCGTATTGTAAATGAGCCCTGTTTTTAACCTTCAGATGTACCAAAAAATATAAAGCCACGATTACAGTATTTCAAAAATACAAAAATAGAAACGAAAATTTATTAAAAAAAATTATATGCTTACCAATATTCACATTGGTCAAAGGTCAAACACAGAAATGAATTCCGTTCCACAACACAAATCAAAGTCAATATTTTTCAAACGTGAAACACTAAATCATTGAAAGGATGTTTTGGAGAAACTAACCTCCTTGAGCAAAGATCTTCTAACCAAGGCCTCTAACCAAAATGCTTCCTATGTCCTATCATACAAACACGTTCATTGCCTTGAGACCTTGAGAGCCATTCCTGTACTTCATAGGTTCCGAGTGTCCAGGAGGGTGTAATATGAGATCTATCTCTTTAGTTTCATACAAGACAAAAGATGTAAAATCTCTCCCCCCCTACTGGTTGACGTTTCTCAAAATAGTTGGTTTTTCAAGGGTACTGATATTGCATGATTCTTTGATTGAAATAGCTGAACTGGGAGCGGTAATAGTAAAGCGTAAAAATGAAAGGTTTTATTAAAAAATTATCCTTTTTTTTTCTTCAAAATTTAAATTACTATTATTTTAGAACTAAATTTTGAGGCCCCATAATTTACGAGGCCCGAGGCGCGCGCCTCATGCGCCTGTTTGGAAATCCGCCTCTGTTTTTGACTACCCGACTTTTGTACTATCTGGCTTAGCTTTCTTTTCTCGTAATAAAGTTAAGCATTACAGAAATTATATAATGGGAACTTATTATATTGTCGGTGTGTGTGGATTGCGCTAGGCCTGAACTCCCAATCTTATAGTTAGCAACTGAGTAACATACTGATCAAGCCAAAAGTCGACTTTGACTCGAGCGATGTTATATGGCTTATATAACATTCACCACATACTCTTCCACCAATGAGTCGGTGGTTAGAAGAGCGATACCTATGTCAGGTTTTGTTGGTGATGTTAATAACTGACACATTTAATGCGCGTCTTGGTCTTTCATTTGCTGATAGTTGGCACCCCAACAGTTGAACGAAGCTACATGCGAAGGTTGCGTTTATACAAAGTCGGTCGCCGGGTTACCATTATCGGTGTGTGTGGATTGAGCTAGACCTGAACTCTCAATCTTATAGTCAGTAGCCGAGTAAGATACCGATCAAGCCAAAAGGCGACTTCAACTTGAGCGATATTATCTGGCTTATATAGCATCCCCCACAATATTTTTAATTAAGGTCTTCTCTTATAAATTCGGGAAATTAACGGTGCAATCTATAAACTTATATAAACTACCAGCAAAGAGCTTTGTATTTGAACTCGACACGTTACCAGCAGCTGCTTCTGTCCTTTACGGCTGCGTTCACACATAGATAAATGGAGGGCTTAGTAATCAATAATAAGTGAGAAAATCCCTATTATAACAGTGAATTTTGGTGTAAGAAATGTTATTGGGGAATAAAAAAGCGAGTTCACAGAATCCGCCCTATCAGTCTTTTTTATTATCCGTCCTGCCTTCATTTACATTAAGCCATGCACTTGAGGGGAGTGTACTGTATACATAAACAAATCACTCATAAAGAACAGAAGCAATACGAAGCGATCAGAGAGGATTTGCAGGAAATCAAAACTTTAAAAATATAATTCTTTCCCCTCCTCTCCTCTCGAGTGGACTGAAAGGAGATTCCTGACCCTGTTGAGAACCAAAACGTTTATAGTTTCATCGAATGTCCCAGAACATACCTCTGATCACGTTCTATTGAACATATTACTGATTCTCGAATATTTCGGGTCAATATCTGTAGTTTAATTGGTCTTCAAGTAGCAAATGCTCCTCAAGGCCGGAAGTCATTAACAAAATATACTTTTGTCAGAAATTAAAAATCTGTAAAACTCTTTCTTCACCCCGAAACTTAACTAAGCAACAATATTCCGTGTTTGCCTTTTTTTATACTTCATTTGTTTTTCATAATAAATGTTTATAAAAAATTATTACTTTTTTTAAATAGAGGCCAGAGTTATATTTAAATTAATGACTGTTTTGCCATTTTTTATATCTTTTATTTTTGGAATGATTTTTGCACTTTTTTAATTACGATCTTGAACTTATATCACTGGGATATGGTATTTTTTGATAGAGTAAGGATTCTTAAATTTCTTCTTACGAAGGCATTTAAAAATTCTATTTGCAAGTATGTAGCAGTAAAATGCAAAAATTTAAGCCTTTTAATCTTATCATATTTCATGTAAAATTTTATTAATTTATTTTGTACTGATTTTTTTAAAGGGAACTAAATCAATGATTGGGTTAAACTTCTACTTTTAGAATGAATTGGTGTGAAGAAATTAATATCAATTGATTATTCATATTCGGTAATTTAATTTTGTTTCCATTTTTTTAAACATGTCTTCAAGAAATAAAAATTTTAGTATATTATTTTGTCATCGTATTTTATTTAGAGACGTAAATTATATACTAAAGTCGAAATTACAAAACCATAAAATTAAAGAAATTTCCTGAATGAGAAACTTTTAAAAGGAAAATTAATTGCATTTACTTCATGTCTGATAATAAATAAAGAAACACAAATGAAATTAACTGAATTAGATATAAATATCAAATTTAAATTGCAAGAAGAAATTAAAAAAAAACCTCTAAAAAATATATGAATCGGGCCTGAAGATTTTATATGGTCTTCTAGATGAACTTTATTATTTTCAGATTGGATTTTATGATGTCTTTATAAAGCCTTTGCTCTAAAGACTTAATTAAGTTGGCTTATATTTTAATTCGAAAACCCATTTTCTGGCGGAAAATTCTTTTTTTGAGTCGTTCTTTGTTCTTTTCTTATCGAAATATGTTTGTTTTCTTATGTTTACTTTTGTTCCAATTTATAAAATAAACCTTATGTTAAATGATCTAAAAAGCGCATTAATTTATCAAATTAAAATAAACTACTAAAAAACTCGAATTTATTCAATAGAAAATAATATTATTATTAGGAAAATAAAGTACTATCATTTTATAGTTCTTCAAAATAGTAGCGTTACTCTAAAATATTTTTTTGTCAGAGAAATATTCTATTCTATAATTTGCAAAATTACTTCTTTTAAACAAACTTGTATACACCGTCTTAAAATTAATTTAAAGAAATTATTCACAATATCCTATATTTTCTTAACTAATAGTATTCAGAACATTTGATTCTACCTCAAATTTCTGTTCTTTCAGTTGATGACAAAAAAAATACAATCTAACGTTACAACAAATTATAAATTTTGATAGTATCATTTTCAAATGTTTTTTTAATTTCGGAAATTTATTTTCGAATATTGAAAATGTCTCTCTCAACAAAAATAAAGCAAATATCATGGAGATTAAAAATACAGTTCTATATGCACTTTCTTTTAATATACTAATCCAGTTTTAATTTCTTGCTGTGAAAAAAGCAGTAATAAATAAAAAGATTTTTTGAATTTCAAAAAGAAGGAAAGAGAAGAGAAAGTTAAAAAAGGAGCCCAGACTTCTCCGATGAATAGAAGTAACATTTTGCTATAAATTGCAATTCTAATAGTTTTTATTTTTTTCAACTTAATGAAAGAAAAGCATATTATAGAAATATTCTAATCAAAGTCTTAAATGTACACTTTTCGCCAGTTTTATTACATTTTTATTTTTAAAGGAAAGGCGTACTAATTGAGAAATGGTGTCTGAAAGATAGCTTCTACTTTCAACTTTTTTGTAAAAAGAATTTAAGACCGCTATAAAGATGCAAACTTATTTCATCCCTCTGGATAAATTATGACATATCATTGCAAAATATTATGTCAAATATTTTCAGGATTATTAGTAGTGAATAATGATTTCCTTGAAGTTGAAAGAGCGGAATAATATAATATTCAAAAATTCATGATAGAAATTTTTATTTTTCAATGAGTGGCTCTTTTGCAAATATTCAATAGTTTATAAAATTTTAAATTTTGTTTAATAAATATTATATCGTTCATTATTTAAAAAAATTTGCAACTCATTTTTATTATATTTTATTTTATGTTTATACATTATGGTTTTCAAAAAATTATCAATCTTACCAAGAGAAGTGAAGTTATTTGTTTAGGACTTATAAAACTTTCCTGAGTACTTGTTAAAATGTCCGTTACTTTGGATACAGAAAGTATAAAATATATAAATAGTTTAAATGATTAATTATACTATAAAAAATTAAAAAATATTCTATTTTTATAAAAAAAAAATAAAAATTATTATCTGTATGGACATCTCAGAAAGATCAGAATGTTCATAAAAATTCTGGAAGCTGTATAATAATTTTGTTGCAGAGAATAAAAGACAAGAATAACCACATCATTTTGCTTTGACTGACCTTCTATGAAATCCTCTGAACAGGAGAGTTCAGAGGATTTATCTATATTGAATCCTCTGAAAAACCTTGTTTACTCTGCAAGAATATATCGCCAGCCTGTCCAAAGTCTTCGATAGGGTTTGATAAAGTTTCCTGATTCAGGCTATTTTGAAGTGAAAAATAAATACTTTGTCAGGCGACTCTATTTCAAGTTCCAAATGAGAGTTTCGAAGTAGCAACTTTCGGCAAAATAAATTCCCAGACAGAGCAGTGAATCAAACTGAAAGAGTTTTTCTTTCTAATGGGAAAGAATAATTTTAATGCGAATTATACAGAAAGATCGGTGTGATGTCTTTTCAGGTTCTGTTGACTAGAAATTCAGAGGAACTCGAAGGCCATTCACTTAATTAAAAAAGAAAGAAAGGTCTCTCAAAATTGTTGATACATTGAACAGACTGTTTTTACTCGCCTTTTCAGTAAACATCTATTGTTTCCCTCCTTAATAAATTAACAACTAATTTCATTACAGCTTTCTTTACAGAAGCTCCATTTAAATTAAATTGTTTGAATGAAATGATTGCGTTTCAAATAATGAGTTATTAAAATTATGTAAACAGGTATCATCGAAACAACTACTCATTTAATATTATTCCTCATTTTATCGTTCAATGATTTTATCCTAATCGGAAAAATAATTACATAAATAATTTAGGGAAGCAACTTCAAAACAATCTTTTCAGGCATAATTGTTTTCGAAACAAATACGGAAGAAAATTATATTACCGTCTATTTCTAATTTGATTTGTTGCCTAATTAAGTTCAATAACAAATAATCAGGTTGGATATTTTTGATTTTGGAAAGCAATTTATATTTCGTACGGCGACAATTGGTTCTTATTTGCATAGCTACATCCGTTTGAGATAAAAATCGCTCTTTTAAGCCAAAGACTGAAACTAGAAATATCAATAACAAATAATATAGTACCAATATCAGAGATATCAATATCAATAATATAATTAGGAATAAAAATCTGTTAAATCTAAAGTTTAAAAAAAATCTGAGTTTGAAGTCTTTATTTATTATTAATCGTAATATTAATAAAATCCGAGATACTCTACTTGAAAATATGTTATATAAACTTAATCCTATGAGGTTTGAGAAAAAATATTTATTGATTTTTTTTGACAAAGTGGTAATATCTTATTTCTCTTTGAAACATATCGCTAATAAGGATATTAGCAGCTTTTAGTGAAACAAGAAATCAGCTTATCTATCAATTATCTATATTGATATTTTTTTTCTCGAAGTGATATCTGCTCCACAGCCCGACTTCCAAAACTGACTGAGAAAGGATAAGACAAACAAATCTCTAAATACGAACCTTGTTTCTGAACTCAAAGCCAAGAGACATTCGATCGCGAAATCGCAAAATTCGGCGACAGTGAATTCGTGGCCGTTATGGAGCGTTTTGGGTTGTGTACTGAATCGAATCCGTCGATGCCTTTTGACATCAAACGACCGATTCTGAGGCATAGCATTTGGTTCATCTTAGTGCGGCGGGCACTGCCCTCAAGTGGTCCTTTATTAATTATCTAACAACAAGTATTGCGAGTGCGGGAGCTGTTGGCTGGCTATCGTTGCTCTGATGGTCGGACCTCCTGTAAAGCGATGTGCAATGTACTGTCGTGCCTTCAGACTGACATCAGAAATTTGTGATTGATCCTCCCTGCATTTGGATTCTAATAACTAGAAATTATGGTGGGATCGAAACGTTCATGTAGTTTTATGCCAGTCTGTATAAAACGATGGGTGTCTTTGTGTATTGAAATATAATTCCAAACATTATTTAAAGAAGAATTGATAAGATATTTTTGCTGTGGAGTTGTATATATTATATGGGAACTTCACTACGGAAACAAATATATTGTTTAGTGGGTGGAAATCCAATTGAAATATAATTCCAAACATTATTTAAAGAAGAATTGATAAGATATTTTTGCTGTGGAGTTGTATATATTATATGGGAACTTCACTACGGAAACAAATATATTGTTTAGTGGGTGGAAATCCAATTGAAATATAATTCCAAACATTATTTAAAGAAGAATTGATAAGATATTTTTGCTGTGGAGTTGTATATATTATATGGGAACTTCACTACGGAAACAAATATATTGTTTAGTGGGTGGAAATCCAATTGAAATATAATTCCAAACATTATTTAAAGAAGAATTGATAAGATA
>JAOUZG010027119.1:1376784-1390487 GCA_026289955.1 Argiope argentata
ATGTCTTTTATATATATATATATATATATATATATATAAAAGACATTGAAAATAAAGTACAAAACGGCATTTAGGGAAAACGAAGGCTTGAAATAGAAAATATAACAAGAATAAAATTTTAGCTTTATTTTCATTGATTTCCTTTTTAAAATTACAGGGAATTTTATTTTGAGTCAACTTCCATTTCATGCCAAATTTTATTATTACATTTCTTTTGTTTTAGATGATATGAAGCAAAGTTCTCGAATATAATTATAGCTAATTTAATAGGAAATATTTATGTTGATTTCGTTCTTTAATATTTCTAAATGTATTTACCTATATTTTCAACTGAAAGGGAAAACTGATTCCTTTGCTTTTCACTTTTTGTTGAGAAATTTTAAATAAAAAAATCCTGTATTGCTGAACTAATATTTAGATTAATCATAAAAAGCTTTTAGAGAACCTTTAGTTTACTTTAACAACCACTTTGATGCTACCTTTAATAATATTCCATACAATTTTTTCTATCTGCTTTCAAAATACATTTCTTATTTTCCCCTTCAGGACATTTTATCCTTTTATCAGATCGGAATACTTTAATCGTTGCTCCATATTATTAAAATAAAAATGCTTTTGTAGTTTTACTTGTTCGTATTGAGTATACTTTTAGTAATACTGAAAGATAAAGCATAAAGAATGAGCAGAAAATTTTTTATTTGCGGAAAAAAGAAAATTTTTGACTTTCATCATGAAATAAAATTATGAAATTCTTCTTATTGATATACCAAAATTTTCACCTAGGTAAATAAATTTAAAGTTATTTTTCAATCTTTTTTCTCTTTGTTCATTAAGTATATATTTTCCTTATTCTGAATATGAGAAATAGGTACTTTTCCGTTATCCGGGCGGCAGCGAAAAATCGTCAAAGAAATTTGGCAGAATTTTGTATTATTTGGTGATTTTTCACTGCCTCTTGGCTAACGGTAAAGTAACAATTTTCATTGATAAATTAATAGTATTATAAATTGATATTAAGATTTTTTATATAACTTTCCATAAAAAATTATATCATTAATAATAATAAATAATAATACTTGCAATAATAGATTTTAATTTAGAAAAGAAGCTTTTATAGAATTGTTAATATATTTTCGTTCATCTAAAAATTATTTGGGCTAAAAGTTAGACAATTGATTTAATAGATACTTCAGAAATTAATTCCTTTCTTCTGTATTTGCAATTCACAACTATGCCATTTTGACGCTCTTAAATTAAAACAAAAATTTAATTTCTTTTTGTTCAATAGTGACATTTTTTAAATGAAAAAAAAAAACCTTATTTACTACAAATTAAAACTATATACTTCATTCAGTATTTTATGCTCTTTCTTTTTTGTAGAGACTCAATATGGGTTATTTTTTCAATAAAAGTTCTAGCAACATGTACTTATTCTCTAAATTGATTTACATGTTATCAGTAAAATGTTAACCTTATCTATGTATTACATTTCATGCTTTGTCAAGATTTAGTAAGAGTCACTTTTTAAATAAAAATTCTAGCTACATGTATTGTTTTCAGTAAATTGATTTACATAATTTCAGTAAAATTTTTACCTTAGTTATATATGAAGTTTCATGCATTTCTCTCTTTTTCATATTTTAAGCATTCATGTTCGAACACCTTTTCGACAGTGCGTCGAGTAAGTTTGTTGGAAAGGCTGAAATGTTTCAAATTGAAATAAAATGTATTCAAATAAAGTTTATGTCAGAAATTTGAATTTCTGACAAAAAATATTCCGTGCATGATTGTAAACTTCTTTAAAAAAATGTATATCAAGGCATTTGCACATTTGGAATAACAATTATTAATAATAATTCTTGTCAAAATGGAAGAAGAAACGAAACTTAAGCATTTACTGCATGAAATGATAAAAAAAAGTCTATTTATTTTTTAAAAATATGATAGAGATTGAAAGTTAATAAATCAGAAATTTACAACCCCCTTCCCCCTTCGATTAGTAATATTCGTATGCAGTTTTAAATAGATTCAAAGAAGTGACAATATTTATTAGAAAAGTGAAATAGATGTTTCTTATAATTTAAGTTCATTAGATGCTCAACGTAGATGTTTCACATAATTTTAATTTAATAGATGTTTTGCCTCAAAAACATTTTTTTTCTTTTATATGGTACTATTTTAGTTTTGAATGTATTTATTAACTATAATTATTATTACTTTATTTTGAATTGCTTTTATAAATATTATATTATTGGAAAACTATAGTTAGGACTATATGGCCTGTAGCGATATTAGAATTATTTCTATAATTTATGTATGACGTGATTCATAGTGAACAGATTTTGGTAGGGGTTTGAATATTATATATTATTTCCGAACATATTCTTGGATTTTTGAATATATTATTATCAAACACCAAAAATGATATTCAAGATCTTATTTTATAAAAAAATATATTCTGAATCATGTTTTATAAAATAACCCTATTCAGATTTCTATATTTATTTAGAGAAGTATTTTTCGGTTAGATTCCTTAAGATTAAATAATATATAATTTTGAATACTTTTTATTTGTACGGTTTCATTCTTTTTTTATTAAAATGTTTCTTATAATTCCAGCAAAATTTTTTTATAAAACAAAAATATGTAATTTTTCTACGTTAAATACAATTTGATTTATTCTGAGTGAAGAAATGCTATTATAATGTTGAGATCATTTTTGATTTTATTTTATAGTTTTTCGAAACTATAAGTTTACTTTTAGATAGATCGATATTTATGAAGATAAATTTTTCCTCTTATTATTTGCACTCATTATATCTTCTTTTATGGCATACTCAATTAAAACTCCTTGTATTTCTTTTAAAAAAGGAATAGTAATTTCATTTTATTCAATATATCAAAAGATATTAAAAAATCTTTCCTTTTCACCGATGCCACCATTGAAGGCAAAATAGAATTGCAATCAAGAGTTCAACGTCCAATTGTATCATTTAGAAGTACTTGTTCATTCAAACAACATCACAGCTGCATTAGAAAAAGAATATACAACTATAATATTAAATACAATTTAGCCAAATATTGAGAGTTCTTTTATAACACTAATCTTAAAATTTTTTATTTCTACAAAACGACCTTTAAAAAACAACAAAATAATAATTTTTGATTTGTAACAGGGAGAAGAAGAAATTGAAAAAAAAAGCCAAGTCTCATCTATAATAAAAGTACAATTTTACTATAAATTATAATTTTCATGGACTTCTCTTCTATTCAGTTTTAAGGTCAGAGGACTATTAAAAAAATCTTCTTAGAAGTTTAAACGAAATATAAGCGTTTTCCATCTTTAAAGGGGCTGTGTATCAATCAAAAAACGTTTTTTGAAGATGTTCCTACATTTAGGTTGCCATGTGAAGTAAAAACTAGTTTCTACTCAAATTAAAATATATCTTAACTCAATTAAAATTAAAAATATACTTTCATCGAAATGAATTAGAGTGCAAAAAATGAATGGTATTGAATGATATTAATATTTTTCATAATTGTAGTATAATTTTATAAATAATTAATTTTTTATAAAGAAATCTAAATTTATATATATTTACAACATATGAAGTAAAAAAAAATATTGAGAGGGACTGAAGAATTTGAATTAAAATAATACATAAAAATAAAAGCATTATTTAACTTTGATGGCATTTAATTAAGAAAAGATATTGAAAATAAAGCCTAAAACTATTTAAAATCCATATTAGATCTATTAAAGAATGTAATAAAAACAAATGCTGCCTATAAAATTTCGTTTTCCTTTTAAACAATTATTTCCCCGTAACAGCATAATAATCAATAACATGTTTGATGATTTGTGCTCCGTGAATTTCTCCGGGCAATCAAGTTTGAAAAGCCTTGTTTACTCTGCAAACATATATTTCCACTCTGTCCGAGTTCCCCGATAGGTTGTGATAAAGTTTGCGTGATTCAAACTATTTTGAAGGGAAAAGTAAATACTTTGGCGGACGAATCCATTCCGAGTTCCAAATGAGAGTTTGAAAGTAGTGGCTTTTAGTAAAATAAATATCCACGTGGAGCAGTGAATCAAACTGAAAAGCTTCTTCTCTCTCAGCGGGACGAGTCATTTTAACGCGGATAATACGGGGAGATCGGTGCGGTTTCCTTTCAGGATCTGTTGACTAGAAATCCTCCTGGTCTCGAGAGTACCAGTGAATCCAAGGCGACGAAAATTCTCTCAAGAATGTAAACATATTTGATCGTACCTAGATGCACGCTTGACTTTCGAATAAATAGAATTGCCCATTTTGTTTCTCCTCTCAGTTTTATATTAACTAAATTAACTAATTTAATTTGATGCTGACTATACATATCCCATTTTACTGAGCTAAATTTGATTTTTAAGTAATTTAATGAAGCCTAAACGTAACCCATTTGGAAGCATTTGATTTTTCAGCCATTATTCGGTTTTAGATTGTGACTTTTATTTAAAGAAGACTTTAAATGTCAGTAAATTACTCTTAATTAAGAAAGAAAATTTGTCGATACCTCTGATTTTGATAAAGTGAAAATTAAATGAATATTTTCATATTCTTAAATAATTTTTATAAGGGAGTGATATTTATTATATGGAAGAAATAGTTATATTATTTTTTAATCATTCTTAACATTATTTATATATTTGAAAGAATTTAGAATGAGGATTTATTTTTAGGTGAATGAATCATTCTAGAATTCAATTATATAAATAATCATGGACAATTGTGAAATGGTTTACAGAAAAAAACTTATTCAACGGAGAAGTTATGACATGGAAATCATTTAGGATGACAAATTGAAAAATGTTAAGGTATTACATTTTTTTTATAATGGATTGTGAAAATGAAATTTCGTCTTAAATTAAGTTATTTGTTTAAACAATATGTTTCATTAAAAAAATATTTATATAGTGCTATAGAAAATAAAAACCTTTGATAAATAAGTTAAAATCCAAATTTTAATTATAAATTTTTTTCTTTAATATTG
The DNA here is from genome assembly GCA_026289955.1 of Argiope argentata. Classification (NCBI taxonomy): domain Eukaryota; kingdom Metazoa; phylum Arthropoda; class Arachnida; order Araneae; family Araneidae; genus Argiope; species Argiope argentata. Next base: position 1,381,816 of record JAOUZG010027119.1, read on the forward strand.
TTTATTACTTTAAAAAGAAATTGTTAAAGAGAAATTATATCAAAGTATGGCTGATTAAATTTTGTTCCAAGTTAAATGTCTTAAATAATCTAAAAATTTCCAGAAATATTTTCTCACAGTCAGATGTCTCATTAATATTTAAACATATAAATATTAGAAAACGTTAAATTACTTACCTAATAGCTTGTTCATTAAAGAAATGAAATTAAATCACCAGATTTTTTTTTCCATTTGCTTAAATTGGATTGTTAAGATACAGACTAGATTTATGTCTTTCAAATAAGGAATCGTTGGTTAATAGACATGACTTTCCAAACAACGCGTTAATTAAAGAAATGAAATCACTTTAGAAATCCTTTCTTTTCTGCGTAAAGAGGATACTTAAGCAGATAGACTAGAATTTGTTGACTCCATGTGCTCTAAATAACGGGTAATTGTTTTGTAGACATTTCAGCTCTTTCTGAAAGGTGCTTTAATGAAACAAATGAGATGGAGTCACTTTATATATTCTTTTCCTTTCGAGTGAAGATGGTTCTGCTGCAAATAGTTCAGATTTATTAATTCATGTACTCTAAATAATGGATCGCTGTTTCGTCGACATTAGAGTCTTTTCCAAATGATACGTTAACTAAACAAATGGCATTAAATCACTTTAGATTGCTTTCTGGGAAAAGGAGATTCGCAAACAAACAATCGAATTTATTAACTTTGTCTGCTCTAAATAATGGAAAGAATAAGAAAGAGATAAAAAAAAATAAGGCATACAGAAAAAAACAGAAGCATTTTTAGAACAACAAAATGATGCATTTTACTTTTGACTTCTGATATTCTACCATTTTGTTGATATTATCTTGAACCATGCTTAGAAAATAATAATAATAAAAAAAATTCTAATGAATTTCTACATACACCTACTAGTTTTTATTTAATAATTAAATATTAGATAATTATATTTAAAGTAATTAAATACTAAGAGGGAGAGTAGTTAATAAGAGAAATACTAAGTAACTAATAAATACTATTAGCTTTATCACTAACAGTGCTTAGTAATAAATAATTATTAATTACTAAATATATTAATTACTATTAGGACATTCAAAAATATAAACATTATGAATTTTCAAATTAAAAACTATTTCTGAATCAAAATAAAAAAGAGATAAAATTGTATTTGGAGAGCGCTGATGCTGCTACTACTAAAACACAGATGTACTTAATCAAATTAGTAAAATCATTTAGTCAAGTATAGTCATTAGTTTAATTTAGTCAAGTATAATAATTTAGTCATTAGTATTAATAAATAGGAAAAAAAAATGAATCCGGCCGGAATACTTTCTCAAGGGTCAACTCACCTTCAAACAAGGGATTTTTTTTTCCAACAAGGGGTCTGACTTTTTCAAGGTCAAGAAGGATCAATAATGTTGGACGAAAGTCAGATCCGTTACAGAAATATCCCTTGTTTGAATCCCAGCCTGAGAGTTGACCTTGAGAAAACCTTCAGGCTGGATTCATTATTTCTTTTTCCTTTTTCCTTTTTTATTATTTTTGTTCCTTTTGACAATGATTTTACTAATTTCATTAATAATTACTACATACATCTATAGGAAGGAAATGGAGCGATTTTCTTCCTGAAATTGATATTCCTTTTGTTTCTATTTTTTATTGTATACATGAAAGAGGGTTTTAAAATATTCAGATGATATTTTAGGTCAAAGTCATTACGATTTTACTGTTAAGATTATTCACAAAAAATGGCTGGGAAAATCGGTAACTGTTTACAAAGTTGGAAACAGGTTTAAACCTCTCATTTTCTGGCGTTTGTGAAAGTTTCCAATGCTGAAGCTCAGTCTCAGATAATGAAAGCTACAACGATTACATTTTGAAAAGATAGAACAACCTAAATTTCCTGATATTCGCAAGAAGTGCATTTATTTTTAGACTAAGCGACGTAAAATATTATTATTACATATATTGTTTTTCCAATTTAATGATTAGAGAAATTTATAGATAATGTTATTTAAATATTTAATTAAACGAAACTAAGCCTTGGATTTTGATATGGATTTGACCGGACTTGGGATAGCTGAGGTATCCATCCTATCCAGATAATAATCCTGTTCTATTATATTTAGGAAAATTTTTCAAAAGATAAATGTTAATTATTTTGCAGAATTAATCTGTTACTAAATTATAATTACTTGTTTTAAAGTAAAGACAGAATGCTGGAAACGTACAATTTCAATGTTGCACGGAAATGAAGACTTGCAATTAGTTTTCCGTTAAGAATTTGCTCAAGTGATACATTTATGTAAGTCGAAATATTTAATGATTTTGATTCATTAACAACTCTATAATATATTTGTCCATTTACACATGTAACTTTAGGTGGATATATCACCATTCCATAAAAGAATATTTCTATTGTTTTTTGATCCCCAAATCCCGGGTTCTATTTGGTCTCTTAGCAACTCAGAGAGTACGAGAGCAACTCAGAGAGTTGACTGATAAATTGGTGTCTATTTTACATAAGTATGAATAAATAACAAAGGTTAATGAACAGAGGTCTAAATTTTTTTTATTATTTCATATTCCTATTATTGAATATATTCTTTTCTTCTATATTAAATTGAAGGTTAGTGGTAATATTTTATTAAACATTTTTTTAAAGTTTTTTTTTATTTTTTCATGCATTTTTTTAGTTAATGGACCATTGTTTGTTTCAGTCTCATTTTAATGATTACCTTTTGGCTTAAGAATTCGTGGACATTTTGAAATGAGAAGATACAAAAGAAAAGAAGACATCTAATAATATTATATATTTATGCTTAACGTGTATTATTAATAATAATTCTTTTGATTTCTTATTCACTCTTTCAATTATCATGAGATTTTTAAATGGAACTATCGTTAGTTAATAAGACACAATATGATCAGAGATAATGTTAATGGAGTGATAGCAAGTCCATGCGGCCAAATATTTTAGTGAAATATATTCATATTAATTCGGATTAGAAGAATAGTTTTATTTCTGAAGAATTTTTAGAAAACTATTAAGATTTTAATAATGAAAGTTTGACTGAACGTAAGGATACATGTGATCATATCCTTTGGCCACACACCATTTTCAAATACATACAGGCACTCGCATTGATTAATATAACTAAAGAAATTTAATGAAACTTAAATTGAGCTCCAAAACTCATCAAAACTAGAAAGCGTTAACTAGAAATTATAAAGAATGATGATAATTATGAATTTGTTATATTATGCAATTTCTATTGTTAGTTCACATTCTCCCTGTGTATATATATATATATATATATATATATATATATCCATCCACCACCCAATAGGTCAGGAATTCAGTTTTCCCCCCACGCTACTGAGGTTAGGCTTAACATTCTTTCGGCGGATTATTTCAAACGATTCTGTTTATTTTCTTAATGTTTGTTAAACATTGTTAACTTATCGATTTTTTTTTTCGAATTCTTTTAGAAGTACTTTCGAATTAAAATAATGCAGAATAAAGAAAATTAAAAATTTCTAAGCTGTATTGCGTTACCCTAACTGGCACAGAAAATTGACGCATTTGCGTTGCCTCAATTGGCATTGAAAATTCAACACCAGGTGTGGGTGTTCTGAGTCTCTTCTGATTTGTTTTCAAAGGACACGAATTTAATTTTGTTTTGTCCAGGTTAAAACTTTTTGATCAATTATTTATGTTAATTGTAATTATTTATTAAAAAGTGACTGAAATAAATTTTTTCTATGTTGATCTAAGTAGGAACTGACTTAAGTTTTGTTTAATATTGCTTGTTTAAAATGATAAAACTTGGAAAGTAAGAATTTTTTCCATTTTTCTATTCATAAAATCTGATAAAATACATGCATACTTTTTTTTTGAAGAATTTAAAATCAAGTTTCAGTTAGATCCCGCATCCCCAGCGAAACGGGCTCGACCCAATGTAATTGCGCCCCAGCCCCTCCAATCAATGGGATTCGGTAGTAAATGGCCCTCCTTCTCGCACGCGCACTTTATGAACCCTTTTCGGAGCCATTTCGGCTAATGCTTTCGCTGCTCACCTATTTATGACAAATCTCATTAAGCCTGTTAAAAAGAAGGAGACGCTTAATAATAATAATAAAAAGTAGCGTTTCGTTTAACTTTCTAAATGATTGCAATTGTAATGAACGTCGGAAGAGAAAGAAATAATGAAACGTCTAACATCTAAATTACGACCCAGGGAAATTTCTTTTAAAGGAAAAAAAATGGTTTTATGTAAAAAAAAAGGTGATCTTTTTTTCTTCTTCTTAATTCCTGAATTCTTATAAGGGAAAGTTATTTTTGCACTTAGCTGTCGAGTTTAATGGAGGCAAAAAAAGGGTAGTTTATGACGAGGATTAGGAAATAGCTCTTTGGAAATCGATGCATCAGATTCTTTAGTAAATGATGAATTGATAGTTTAATCAAGTTGCGTTATATGGAATGAGTGTATATTATAAGTTGCTCAGACTCAATTAAGGATGTCTGGAAACGCTATGCATAGCTAATTTCCGAATCTTTCGCTTTGACTTTTTGAAAATGTAATGGTATTTTTGTATGTCTAGACGATTTAATGGGACTCTGGAACATATGAATACTAATATTTCTCCTCATGGTTAATTTTCTGAATTATATTACCCACTAAAATTTGGTAATTGAGTATTGATAGAAAATAAATAAGGGTTTTGGGCTCGTGTTTCTAGGGTAAACAAATCTCGATATCAAACACTGATAAAATTAAAGGAATTATACGATTTCCTTGACTAAAACTTGAAATATAATTCATTTTGAATATAAAAGACTCTATTTCCCCTTTTAGCATGCGAATACAAATATTTTGAATTAAAAATATGGCCATGTTCATCTATTGATTAGGAATGGAATTTTTACATCTTTTGACACTTATAGAAAATAAAAATTAAATAATTCTTGAGTAGAAAGCATTGACAAATTTAATCACAATTAAAAAAGAAGAAGGAAAAAAAATGGAAGCCCTAGGTAACCAGCTGTTCCCGGGAATATTGTTTATAGTGATTTCAGATAATAGTTTAGACATAATGTCCATGATTCCTCTAAATTGCCTGACATTAGGATCACTTTGTGTTACTTATCTTATCTAAGGTTTATTTAATGTGTAAGTAAACTTTTCTTATAGGACCAGTTCTATAAATTCATATCGTTAATAAAAAAGGTAAATTTCTGTACTAATCTACCGTCTCAATTCTTTTAACAATGGGAATAAAGTTATACAATTAGAAAATTCCCGAAACAACGAAAACAGTTTAAACCAATTCCATAGTAGAACGTTGGAAATTGTGAAAAAATGATTTTAAGAAATTGCCAATATTAATGATAAATTTAATCGACCATTAGGCTGCTGTAATTAGAAACAACTTTTTTTAAATATTTGAATTTTGCAAAACTTGTTTTCTTGGCTTAAATTTTTGAAAATGATGGTAGAAAAAGACACGTTGCATCTTTATTACTAGTAGACATGAATAAAGAAAACGCTGATTATTTGAAAAAGGAAAATAATTGAAATTTGATTCCGAAGTTTTCTGTGGTACTAAGTTTTACATGGACTGTTTTTTGCCAATCCACTAAAAATAATAGTCACTTTCAAGCTAAAAAGGGCCTGTGGCTCTACTGGTATTATTCCACTGATAATATAACATTTCCCCTTTTTCCTCACAAGTTAATTGGCATTACGGACAGATATGACGTTGCTGGTTTCCCCATGCATAGTTGTGTCTATGGACAGCCAATGAAATCTGATCATTTGATTCACCAATTTCACCAATGGAATCTGATAATTTGATTGGGGACAAATATTTTAACATCTAGATGTTTTGACCTTCTTCCTCGAAGATATAATAGTTCTCTTTGAAACAACAAAATTGTTCATATGTGACATTTTTATTATATCTGATCATAAAAAAGAAACCTATGGCATTAAGATATTTTCATAGTCGTTGTCACAATGACAGAGAACAATGAAATTGAAAGAGATCCATGTCAATAGCTTAAAATAAAAAGAGGAGAAAATTTTACCTACGAAGTTTGGGCCTGAATTACATTAAAAAAAGGTAAGAAAAATTGATGATTGAAGGGAATTAAAAAACTGTAATATTTAGTTTAAAGAAAACACTTCGTTAGTGAAATCTTTCATATACTTTTTTATAACATTTTATATCAAATCAATTTTCACATTAAATATAACATTTTTTTTATTCCGAACAACAACGATTATATTATTTTATTCTTAAATATTCTATATAACAATAATTTTTTTTGTAAATATTCAAAAAACATTTTTGATGCTTGAGTTTTGCGAATAGTTTTATTAATTTGCTGTAAGTTTTTAGATACTAAAAAAGGAATCATAAATTGCATTATACATGTTATAATTTGTTATAAAAATTAATTAATGCCAGGTAAACAGTTAAAACGTATAATTAGGGAAAACCAATTTTCTATCTTTTTATATTAAAACAAATATTTGAATCAAATAAAAATTTTAGATTAAATTTTTGTATTCTGATTAAAATTTGTTTTTAATATAAGGGTGACATATTTTGCATCTTATGGAATAGTATATATATATATATATATATATATATATATATATATATATATATATGAATTATTTTGTATTAAAGACTAAATTTATCTTCCTTTTATACATCTGAAATAGTAAAAACATAAATTTGAATATATTTTACATTTATATAATTTTTTTTGTTTAGACACTCTTCATTGCATTAACCCTTAACTGGTGGGTGCGGTATTTCAAACCACTAAGAATGGACTTTCAGTCACCCCTACTTTATTTTTATCTCAATCGAATGGATTGATCTTGTAAATTCATGTTGCGCGAAATCCACTACAGATGTACTTTTTCAATCGATTTCAGCAGATACCTTTTGAACTTACTTTTTGCGCGACGTCTGTGAGACCGAAATCCCCTTTTATTGTTCCAGTATTATACAAGGCTTAGCAGATGGATCTAAAACTTGGCCCTCGAAACATCATCCCACCTACTGATCCTTGTTATGAAGCAGAGATCCAGAGACTTTTAAATGACGTAGATATGATTTTAACGATGAGTATATTTGTACAGAAGATTTTTTGATGAAAGTTCGCGTTTGACAGATTCTGTTATACATATACAAATATAATGAATTTTTCTGGTGGTATTATAGTTTGAAAAAATTCTAATATTTACTAATATATCAAGAAGATACTATTTCTTAACCCGTATGTTCAAATTATTCATGCTACGAAAAACCATGTTTTGAATGTTTAAAAGTTTCTGAGTAAAAATGATGCTGATAAAAAAAAGAGTTAATTATGCCCATAGTTATGTATATATTTTTCAAATAATTATTGAATTTTCCATCATAAGGTTTTCTGTATACGTCTGCTTGCTGGAAAAATATTTATTATTTAAAAAGTAAAAATAGTTAGGTGGTTTTCTTTCAAATATGTTATATCTGCAGTATATATAAGCTGATTTTCACACTAACAATTTCATTAGAAATTTAATTTTAGTGTAAAGAAAATGCGGTTTCGTACACCGCCCCTCCTGAGTTAAACTCTATACTTTCACCCCTTCCAGTTAAGGGTTAACTCACCTTTATTTTAAAGTGAAGTCACAATTGGACAAAAACGAAAATATTTACCAGTAACACTTACACCACGGTCAAGATGAAATAGCACCGGGCAGTTTTAGACAGAAAAAATGTCTGTTGAGCTGTGATTGAGTTCGTTGCCCGTGCTGCGGCAACAGATAAATCCATTTTCAACCTCTGCTTTCTCTGCAAGGGCATTTATTGAATGATTTCCAACAGAAAGTGCAATAGTTATCGACACAAAAATCGAAATATCATTCCGGTGAGTGTTCGGAAGAAGAATGGGGGAGATTGCTTTTGATTTGACAAGTTCGGAGCAAGCAATAAAATCCAGTTCCTCATTCGCGTTAAATTGGGTGGGAAATTTGTGGCGGGTGTTAAGCGGGCTCCAGCAGGACGAGTATTCCTCCACGTTTTTGAAGATGCTTTTGTGAAAGGGAAGATATCAAATGCATTATTATTAAATTAGGCTACTAGATAATGCTTTCTTTTTAAGAGAAATGGAACTTTTGAAATCATGTTTTAGCTCTCTCTGTAAACTACGCAATTTGTAGATGTTTAAATTTATTGCAAAAGAAATGGGTATCGAAGTAATATCAATTGCCCGTGATTTCGGAGTATGAGAAGAGCAATATTTGTGATGTAGCTTTTAACATAATATACTCTTCATAAATCAAGAGCTTTGGCTTCAGCTTGTAATATCTTGCTCAAGACCGAGCAAATAAGAGAGTACCACAGCAAAACCCTTATTTTATTTACTGTCTTATATATGTACAAAAATAACTTGTTATCATCTAGGATAACATTATTAACAAAAATCAAAAATATTCAATCACGAAATAGTTCATCGATCAAATCGAAGAATAACCCCCCTCCACACACACACACACACACACACACACACACACACACACACACACACACACACACACACACACACACACACACACACACACACACCCACACACACACACACACACACACACACACACACACAC
>JAOUZG010027119.1:1411101-1465508 GCA_026289955.1 Argiope argentata
ACACACACACACACACACACACACACACACACACACACACACACACAGCAAGTACATATCTTGAGTGAAAAATTATTACTTATGATAGTTCAGTAACACTGATTGTATTCAACATTATCTGGTTTTGATAGCAGAGGAAACTCTTCAGGGTATGGACATACAGGTTGCTTAATTCGTTATGGAGGAATATCAGCTGTAACAAAAGTTATTCTGATTGGTTACTTCGATGTTGTTATTTATGTTACTTCGATGGTCTTAACTCTCTGACCCAATAATCTTTATTTCTCATGGAATGCCAGATAACGACATTCATCCGTCCAATGATACCATTTATTTGTACCGGATTTTCAGTATTATTAAATAATCTCTTAAAAACTATTAACCAAAACTAAATTCCGGTTAAAATTTTCAAACAGCTGGACATTTGTTATTCGTCTGCAATGCTTTGAAAGGTCTGCTTTCGGAGTGAGGTTTTCTGAAGATTCTTTGTCACATTGTTTGCTGCTGGGAAAGAAACACAATGTACGGCAGCCATCCGGCTTCACTTTCATCGACAATCGATTTCTGCCACCATTCCACCTTTTCTTTCGGAGAATTTATTTTCCTGCTTTTCTCTGAAAATTCCAGCCTCTATTGACGAGAAAGAAAAGCAAACAAATAAGACGACTTCAAAGGTTTCTCCCTGGCGTCCAGAGAAAGGATCCCTCACCAGAGCCGTCTCGGCGATCGTGTAATTTACATGCCTTAAGTTCCTTAAATCCTTAAATAATCTTGAAATCATAAATTTTATTGATGTAAAAAAATATACGCGCTAAATTTACCAAATGGTTATATTTAAATAAACCAGGAAAAGTAAAACATCAGCGTTGGTGAAATTTTAAATCATTATTACAATTATGTTAATACGAAGTTAAATAATGCTAAATGTATTTTCGTAGATTAGTGAGGGAATGTATCGGAATATCTCTTTTATATTATATGAAACCGAACTTGTAATGCAGGGCTTTATATAATATAAATATTTCTTAATCTTGTGTTATACTCCCAATAGAAGTTCTTCAATAGAATTAAAAAAATTATTTCAAAAAAATATTTTATTTCGTTTTTATTATCTGATAGTAGATATGATACGATTTTTTTACTAAAAATATTGTTACTTTCAAGGTATATTTCGCTGATTTGTCTTATAAAAAAGTTTTCTTATAAAAGTTTAAATATTTTTGATTATAAATAATTTATATTTAGAAAATTTAAAAAATGATTCGAAACATTTTCTTCTCGGAAACATTTTCTTTTGTGTTAAAAGTAACTATTCTGTGATTGAAATTGAGGCTTTATAAAAAATTGATTTGAAAATGGGTAGTATAGATGTATAAATGTCAGAAATAAATTTTTAAGAAGCGATGCTTATTCTTTTTTTAATTTTATTGAGGTTCTAATTGTGTGGATAAAAGCAGAAAAGCCTTTAAACTGATAATCGACCAATGACCAAGAACATGACAAATTAAATATTTATTTAAAAAAAGATAATACTATAGAATATTTATTGTCTTCAATAAAGATATTTAGCAATGGGTAGATCAATCAAAATTCGTTTTGTTAAAAGTATGCATTACCTTATCCATTTTCTATTTTAAAATCTTCTATTCTAATCTTCTTATTAGATTAAATCACTAAGACACAAATAAAGACGATTCTTTTCCCTAAAAATGAATAAAATATGGAGCTTTGTGATCATTAAAATTCCACTTCTGAAATTCAGTTTCGCAAATATCTCCTTTAGCGAATATAAATAGAGGGAGGATCCATTTTTGTCACTATTTCTGTCGTATTAGTCATTAAAATATGGAGTGCAGCTAATATCTTGGAATTAAGGTGCCAGAGCCCGGCCGGGAAGCCCTATCTACATAATAAAGAGCTGAAATCTCGAGGCCCAAGGCGCCGGAAGGTTCAGAAAATGACAAGCTTATCTGAAGTATTCCAAGCAAGGAATAGTTTTCTTGGGGGTCGTTCTGCTAATAGGAATTACTCTTTTGAAGAAACTACGGTTTTTGTAACGATCTTGTTTCGGTTTGATATCCGATTTCGTTTTCGGAGTTTCAGTTGGAACATTTCTTTCTTTCTTTCTTTTTTTGATAAAAGCAGAAACATTCTGAATAAATAATGAGTGATAAGTATTAGAATTCTAAAATCCGTTTAAAAATGAAAAAAAGGAGGTATCTTTAGGATTTTGTAATCCTTTTAGATAACAAGAGATTTTTTTTACTTGGTAACAGGATTCTTTGTTGATGCTTACTTTGTACTTTTAAGAATAAATGATTTTTATGGGCTTTTTATTGAAAACAAACTTTGATATAAACAAAATATAACATGTTTCTTTACTAATAAAAATACTACAAGAAACTTTCTTATTTAAATGGATTAATATAAAAAAGCATTCTAGAATAAATCTGAAGTTAAAAGTAGCACTTCATTGAGAGCATTAATAGTAACTATAACACATACTTAATAAATATTAAAAACAAAATTGATAATTTATAGTTTTTTCTTCTTTAACGTAGTATTTTATAACTAAAATTAAAATCATAGTATAAAAAATATAAATATTATATAATATAAATATTTTCTTCGTAAAAGTAAAAATAAGAGAAGAGAAAAAAGAATGTTTGACTATTATATCTAAAACTCTGAAAACAATGGAAGAACAACTTTATACTCCAAAAATTCTTGAAATTTTTTTTACAATGATGGGGAAAAATCCTCTTTTAAAATTCAAAATACAAAATGGCTTGAAAAATTCCCCTCTTATTTGGGCCATCATAAATTTAGGTAGGCGTGTACCAGTTATTTTAGTTATTTAGATAATTCAACATATTGTAAAATTTTAAATGCATAAAAAATCATGAATTTTTAATAACCTGGTCCGTCAAGCTAAAGATGATTTTAAAATTTATGTTATTATAGGCATCTATTTGAACACTCACACAAAAGGTCTGCTCACTAAATTCTACTGTTCTTTTTATATGAAACGTGTTCATATCAGAAAAGAAACAGACGCAATATAAGCTCAACAAAAAAATTCCTTGAAATAAATTAATTAAATTTTAAAAAATATACAGTAATATTAAATAATTAACAACAAAATTTTTAATAAAGTATTGCTATAAAATATACAAATTAATCAACTAGCAAAACAGATGAAAAACAGCTTAAAATTAAAGGAATTAGAGAGGAGATGAAGATTAAAGGATTAGAGAGGAAAAAGAGGTTTCATTTTATATTTAAAAATATGAATAATTTCTCAGAGAATATTTTTGACCAGCTTTCTTCTGTTATATTAATAGAAAATAGTATATCATACACATAATTTTTAATTCGTTAAGTAGATACTATGTTCATGACTATAGCTGTCGTCCTTCAAAAGAATGTCAACTATTTATATGTATAGGTACAGTAAAATACTTATGCGCTACTCGATCAATCTGCTTATAGCGTTGCGTTAGTGGAGAAATTCTATCTCAAAAGCGGGGCAAGACGGGGAGAAAAAGGCTTGAAATGCGCATTTATTTATTCATGCTTCAGGAAGCATGATATCACAATGCATGAATAAAAAGAGAAAATGTTATTTTTTTGAAGAGCAATATTTTTTGTGTGTGGATATAACTTAAACAGGGGGGAGATAACTTTCCACCAACATTACAAATTTTTTGGATATCTTATGATTATTATTTGCTTATCATAGCAGCTGATAAGCTAAAAAAACATGAAAAGTTAAACTGAAATGAGAGTTTAAATTTGAGTTGTAAATGACAGAGAGTAAAAAAGAGTTTTATTTTTGATTATGGAAAATATTTTGTGATAGTCTATTATTTTTTAAAAACTTTTTAACATGGTTTTTGAAGTCACATTTTTTTGATATTGCGAATAAATGAATGTGAAAAAATTATCTTTTTTCTTTAAATCGGGAACACCCTATAATTTTGTTACTGATATTTTTCTATTTATGTTGTAACGATTCGAAAACAGATGTTTACGATCAGGCGTGGCTGTAAGTGATCTTACTGTTTAACTCATAGCTTTTACTATACCAAGACACCCCTTTCAAGACTATAGCTGTTTTTTTTGAAACTTTTAAGCAAAAGATTTAAGTGAGTCCCTTATATATTATGTTAATCACTTTAAAAGCCATTAATTCAATACGACTATATTTATGGTTGGTTGACTTGCTTACCATACATTGCTTGATTTGAAATCTAATATTTTATGTTGCCCATGTATAAATAATCATTAGTCGTCGTTCAAAAAAATATCATCTTGGCAAATTGAAACAAAAGATTAAAAACAGGTATTGCAGTTTTTAATGACTAGAAATGATGGTTAAAGTTTAGAAGTAAATATGAATATAAGTGAATTGTTGGTCATATTTTGTTGTTAATTTAATAACATCAAATTCACGTATAAATGTACCTGTTTTCTACATAATAAAGTAGGTTTTAAAACTTACAAGCAGGAAACATAAGGTGCAGGGAATTTCATTTTACTGCGTTGCTTTAATATTTTAGAAGCATTTGTTATTCGAGTAACATATTACAATAAACAAATCAACAGATTGGACAAAGTAAGCAATATTTATACGGAATATTTCTTTCTAATGAAGTATCATTTCGATTAAAACATAACATGCAGATTTTCTGGTAATCTTTTGTCATCTTTAACTTTACAGAACATTGTGATTCATATTTGCAACACAGCAATTTTTATCTTTTTTCTCTATCAAATTTGAAAAATGCAGTAATTTGTAAATAAAATGGGCAATTAATAAAAATTTACATATTTTTGATATTAACAAAAATATTTTATAATGAAGGATGTTTGATTGAGAAATTATATTTTAAAATAATTAATTTAAACTAAATATTTTTATGATGACATTTATTTCGCTTTAACCTACCCCCATTTTCTTAATGCAGCTTTACAAAATACGAAAATAAGCTCAAAATATGAAAAGGTACCATATTCATAGAAAACGAAAAGAAAAAAGGAAAGAGAGAAAGAAATGGGTGTAGTGAAAAAACAAATTTATGACTACATAAAACTGGTGAGTAACAACTTTATTCTATAATATATCGTTTTTATGCAATTCTGATAGTAAAACATAGATACTATTTTAAAAATCTAGGTGTATCAATTTACTTTATCTTCCAAAGTATGATTTTAAGTTTAAATTTACTGGATCATATTGTATGAATTCTTTATACAAGGTACACATTGAAGGAATTGAAATTATATTAAGTAAATTGATATTTTCATTTCGGCAGTAAAGTATTTTTCTTACTGCTGAATAAAAATATACAAACGTGATTCGGTTATCAAACTAAGATTTTAAGAACATTTGGAATCAAAGCACGTAATCGATACGTGCATATTTTGAAAGAAATATTATATATTTTGAGAATGTTTAAAATGTATATATTTACGCAGCCATTTGTAACCATATATTATACATATTTTTTCTCCGAATTTTCTTTTATTTATTATGTTTTAAAAACAATTTTGTTTAAAGAAGCAGTTTTTTTTGTTTCTAGAGCATGATGATTCTTTCATCTCTATCTATACTGTCTATTTTTTAAATCTTCTTTTAGCTATTTCGTGTTAAAATATTATTTCAAAAAGCGAAAAAAGGAAAAAGAAAAAAGGGAAAAAAAGCGGTAAAATTGTTTCTGAAAGCGTAAAATGCTTCGACCTCTATGATATACTACTTATTTATTTCTTTTCCTGCTTTATCATCATTATTATTATTATTTTGGATTTTAAAAGAGGACAATATTTTCAATTCTATCTCATACCGTCCATTTTTATATTCTTTACATTTTACTTTTTTTGTTTCTTAAAGAAGACTAGAAGATTCTTAAGAAGACTAAAGAAGATTCCCAAACCTATTATATATTAAAAATAAAATTATTTTAATAAGCGGAGAATGCAACAATGCTGTAAAATATAATCTAAAAGAGCACAATGCCTCTGGTTCTATCTGGTAATGTCTATATTTTCTTCCTATTACAGTTTAAAAACTGTATATCATAACTTAGGATGGAGTTTTCACTTCTATCTTATAATGCCTATTTTTTATCTTCCAAATATTATCAAGTAAAATATTGTAATTAAAAATCACTTCTTTGAATAGCCGGCGTCCTGGAGTAGCGCATCTTCCCCGTGATCTGGGCGCCCCAAGTTCGAGTCCCGATTTGATGATGGTTGTTTTTCTATGTTCTGTAAAACGGGGGTGTTCAAATGAATGTGATGAATGAATAGTAATAGTGACACTCTTGGCCTTAGTTGGCGCTACTTCAGTACAAGAGACGCTCATTCGGCTTAAAAGCCGACTAACTCAGCGAGCGTGTCCACGGTTAGTGCCTTAAGAAACAGCAACAACTTCTTTGTATATGTCACCCTCAATCACTAAATAAATTTTCCCTGATATTAATAATTAAGTTTAATTTCAAAATTCAAATGAATTTTACAAAAGTTAAAGTCTTTCTTTGTGCAATATCTGCAGTTTTAAAGAAAGAAAAAATTTATGAAGTTGTATATCGTTAGAGTAAGATTAAAATATTTAAAGTTTAAAGTGATTTTGAAACTTACTCAATTACCTGTGTAATTTCTGAATCCAGATTTCTGTAAGCATGAAAATCCTGTGAGAAAATCCAAGATCTACTAATTATAAAATAATCTTTTTTATAATGTATACAAAATTAATAAAACATATTTTAGGTCAAATCAGGATTAATTGAACAAATTCTTATAATATAATAATTAGTAGAATTGAATGAGTATTTTATAACCTGTACGCATATTCTAAAATCACAGAATTAATTTGGTTATAATTATCCTGGTTTCGTCTTTTTAAACTTTGATTTTTGTACGATATTTTGATTGTAAGATAACAACTGTTGAAATTGCAATTTAGTACAAATCAGAAACAATGAATTGAATCAAAATTCTCTGAGAACTTCAGAGTGTACTTCTTCATCGAAAGCAAATCGACGGAAGAAAAATATAGAAATTATATGGAAGGTTTGGTTTTGTGGGGCTTATTGGCGCAACAGTCATATCTGGCCAATCAAGTGGTAAAAGTATAAAATATATTTAAAAACACTCACTTATTAAATTATAAACATACATGTATAACGATAAAATTGAGTAAGTATGATGTAAGAATTGATTTTAGCAATTTAAAATTCAAAAGAATGATTCATGAAAAGTTGATACAATTATGTAATATACATAAAAAAAATTAAAAAGGAAAATATAAAACTAACATAAGGAAAAATTCCTACATACAAGTAAAGAAGCCAACAGCTCTTAAGAATTTTAAAATATTTGGGTGATATTTTCATCCACCAAATCTGAGAAGACTAATTAAACAAAATGAGCTTGATAAGAATTATAAACGAGACATTCAATTAAAATATGACAAATAGTAAAGCGTACTTAGAAGCTGCTGCACGTAGGAGAATTTTGGCCAAATATAAGATGCTTATGAGTGAAATGTGTATGACTACGTACTCGAGTCAATTTAGAAATTATATGGAAGAGATCTGGATTGTATAGAAGTTGTGTAAGAGCTTCCCAATGAAAGCGCGATTTTAACATTCTTGCAACATGCATGCTGATATTTTTCTCCAACAAAAAATGTCAAGCTTCGAAATTCCTGGATTTTCAACTTAATCGTGAGCTTCAATTTTTGAAAAGTTTCCATGAGCTGTTGTGCGTTAATTTTACAATTATGTTTAAGAAAATCAGTTTGCTGACCCTTTCAAACAAACAAAAAGCAAAACATTCCCAAAGAGTTGGCATGCATGATTATGGATTTTTTTTTCGATCTGAAGCTTTCCTTTCGCTTCCATGGTTGGCTCAGATTCTTGCCTTCTGGTACAAAATGTCTACATCATGTTTCATCTCCCACGATAGTACGGATTGGTTGGTTGATTTAAGTTGAATGGCACAGCAGCCAAAAGTAGGTTATACTGCGCCAATCATATAGTTTGAGATGACATCACGTGAGAAGTAAAACTATACATTACACTCAAGCGAAAGGGATATGTTGTATCCGCCCTACATAGCTTATATTTAGGCATGTATTTCATTTCTTGGCACTTTTTTTGCAGTCGGTATGCTGTTTCTTTTTTCCTGCTTTTCTTATTACGCCGGAAGAATACGCGACTCGTTGATCTCACTTGAGCACATCTAACAGACAGAGATGAACGCACTTTCTTGATTTCCAACAAAAGTCGATTCTTTACATAAACCCTCTTATTCTACTAACTTTAATGCTATACTCATTACATGCACCTAGTTTTCATTCGACTACCCCCTATATATTAAAGACAGATATAGCAGTATTTTTTTCATGAAATGATTATTACAAGATATTCAAAAATCAATTTTAAAGGATGCTTTTAACAAGAACTTTTTCTTGTAATGATACTTTATGCCGAGTTTTTAGTTCTTTTAAATATGATTTTAAATTATGATATTTTAAGAAATGATTTATGGATTTTATTTACACGAAACATGCTGTTTATATTCAGCTAGACACTTTTAAAATATTTCAAATTAGTAAGATTTAAAATTTTTGCAATATAAAGATCTTTTTATCGTTTATTTATCATACAATAAACTATATTTATCTTAAGATGTAAACTACCTCTTCAAAAATGTGTTAGGATTGAAATTTTTAAAGTAAAATGAAAATGTCTGAGGGATTTACTAGTTTTTCTGATGATGGATTTTCCAAGACATACTTTACATTACCCAGAGAGACCAAATCTGGGTTGTTTTCAGTCTGTACTTCACTCATCCATAAGCTTGCTACTTTTTTCCTTGAAAATTTAGAAATATATTTCGAATAATCTGAAATCTGTTTTGCTAGACAGTGTTTTTTATTGTTTTGGAAAAGTAGATCAATCCTGTCATTGGTTGGAATTTGCTTCAATAATATTTATAACTATACACATTTTAAAGTGAATTTATATTTTCCAAAATTCTTCAATAAAAAAGAATAGAAGATTTTATACGCTTCTTTTTAATAAGAAATGAAGCTCATATTTCGCGTAGGGATTCAAAGAATAAACGCATGATAATATTTTAACATATACATTGGAAAATATTTACACACTCGGAATTCATTTCCACAATAAGCATTTTAATAGAGAGTAAAATTGTGGATCATTATTTTAATTTCATTTATCTGAAGTTTTGTATATTTTTTAAAGAATATTAAGCTTCGTGGAATATCGATATTTATATTTTCATGAAGAATTTAGAGACGAATTTATTAAACTGTTTATTTTTTGTAAATATAGAAAAATTTGTTTTTTAGCATAAAAATCGAATTTTTTGTCAGGTTTATTCTGAAATTATATCGAATAAATGTTTCATATTTTCAGAATTTTTTTTTTCGATAAATTTCTAAGAGAAAATTTTATTTATATTTTTGTGATAGTTCTTAACAAAGCATTATAGTTTTGGGAATAACGTATCTTATAGTTCAAATATTATGATGGCCCCTCTTTAGATGTTATCAGAGCTTTTTAGTTCTGAAAACAAGAATGTGAGGGTATAGTATATATGAAAGGATTCGAATTATTTCAATAAAAGATTTTGTTAATAATTTTTTTAAATAAAGAATGGCAAAAATGAAGTTGAAATTCTGTGTAAGACATCTTCAGAGTCATTAAATCTCACTCAATTTAACTATGATGTTCCCATTGACAACTACGCACAATAAATATAAGAGGTATAAAGCTATAAAAATAAAGTGTCTAACATAACTTACGTAATTTTTTGTTTTAAAGTCTGTAGTGAATGTCTATAACAAATCATTTATACCTATAATAAATAGTTCATATTTATCATAAATAATTGATGCCTACTATAAATAGTATATACCTATCAAGAATCATATAAATCATGTCAGATATCTGTAATTTTCAGGCTTTGAGATTGCGTGGGATGTAATTGCCACGTCACTCATCACCCGAATATTAACTCGCGGAAGCTATTACCACTATAAAAGCTATTACCACTCTTTCTCTCTTCAGCACCACACTCACATTGCCTCGGTGAAGCGCGTAGAAAAAATAAAATTTTTAATTTCTTAAGTTAAATTGTAAATTGAATTATTTTTCTAAAATATTGTAATGATTAAAGTCTTAACAAAATACACTCAACCCTAATTACAAGTCTTTTATTGAACAAAATATTAATATCATGCTATATATAAGAGATTTGACTGAAATTAAACACAATCAGTATTCCCGAGAATTAACTGATCTCCAATAGGTAAGTTGGAATTTTCACTGAATGTATTTGACCCTCTAATAGTAATTTTGGAAATATATATTAATCTGAACTTTATAATTACAACACGAAAATGCAGGAAGCTAAATTAAAATGTTACATTAGAAGATTTTCTGTTATAAATGAGGCAATAATCATATTGATCATAAGCAGGTATATTTTGATGTGCTTTATGCATTGTATAAAAATTAACCAACATGATATCGTTCGGATCAGCAACTTTTAATTTACGACATAAATTCATTTTAATGGAAACAATATTTCTTATTTTTCTTATTTTCTATTTACGACATAAAAATTATTTGATAGTGAGAATCGTAATGAAATGTGAAAGTAAATTTCGTTATAATAAAAAAAAAAGATATTTTTATTGCAAAAGAATGGAAAAAAACAAGAACATATTATTAGTTTAAAACAGTGGCAAACAATTATTTTTATTATTTGAAAAGAAGAAGTAAAAAGACTTTTCTTCTGAATTAAAAAATTAAATAAGAATATATACTTTCAGAATGTTTTTGAATTAAAAAGTATGCTATGTTACAAAATATTGGGTTTTTGCTCATAAAATATTCCACAGAGAAAATCGTTTTGAGTTTTATTTTGCAAGCTACTTAAAGTCGTAAACTTAGAAAAAAAGTATAAAAAAGTAACTATATCAAGCAAAACATATTTATGTGCAACCCTTTTTGTATTTAAATTAAAACAAGCTATTTGTAATTTGCCAATAATTGAATATTTTTGTTATTTGTTTCGTTATTTTCTGTGATATTCACGCTAATCTTAGATATCCAGAGACTTCAAGATTTTTTTATTGACTCCTGAATTATAATCTAATAAAAATAAAATAATTATTTATACTACGATAACTGAAAGTTGATAAAAAAATACTTTGAATCTTTATAGTATTATCCTTTGCGTTAGTTAAATCACATTTTTTATGTTTTAGAATTATATCCTTGAAACTCAAAGGGGAATACAGCTTGTACAGCAAAAATGAAAGAAAAATAATACTAATGGGATAGTTATTTAAATAAAATCAGCTTAAAAAAGTTAAAGAAAATGGAGAAAAATATTTTTCAGAATATAATTTTTCCTACCTACATTATAGTGAAGTTTTTGAACTGTTTTATCCATAAAGTAATTTATCAATATAGTATTATTTTGAGGATTCAGTTACCTGAAACTTGTTATATCCATGTTTCTCATTTCACATCAAATATATCTTCAACGGTTTCCCAAGTTTTCAGTATCTAGTTGCATGTTGATCAATTAATATCATTCCAAATCTTCCACACTGTTTTTGATTATATTTTATAAAGATACATTCCTATTGGCTTAAACATTTTAAAGGAAGAACAAATAAAAACCATGGAAATGATCTACTTTTTTTCATGTTAAATGATATCAGGTAAAAAATTAATAATGTATTTATTCAAAAAAGGAGATTAATTTATTAAAAAAAACCTTATTAACATTGATATATAAATTTCAATATATTTTTTTCCATAATTTACTTTCTTAAATTTTAACCATATGAGTTCGAAAAAGGCGATGAAAAGCTTAATTTATTACCAAATGTATGTATTAACTGTTATTAAATAAAATTTATTAATTATTATTAAAATAAAACTACAGATAATGTGATACAGGTGACACAAAGTATATGAACTGTCAGAATAGCCATATCCGTGCACTGATTTATTAGAACCTTATACAATTCTATATCACAGAGGGAATCTAACGCAATTAACCACACGTGTTCCTAGCATAGAAGGATTAATTGCGCTAATAAAAATTATTATACCTCCGTAAAAGGAGTGAAAGGGGCAGAAAGAATTTATGCCTTATATCTTAAATTCGAAACATATGTCTGCAAGAAAATTTTTATTACACCATTTTAAACTTCAATTTAAAATATTTGATTTTCATTGTCATAAATTTAGTTTATATAGAATTTTTTTTATTTTTATAAATTTTTCAAAATTAATTATAACATTAATTATTCATAAAAATTCCATTTTTTGCTTAAATATTAAGCAGAAAAATCCATAGAATGTTCTAAAAAATTGGACAAGCTTTCTTCTACTTAAAATTTACATTTTGCCATATATTTCCACTTACAAAGTTTCATTAAATAAGATTTAAAAATATTATAAAGGCTTTATCTTCTATCGAGTTTAATAAAAAAGTTATATTTTTGTACTTACCTTATACATTAAGTGACTCAATTAGTATAAAGTATCTCTTACATCAACTATGCATACGAAGTTTCCCGATTTTATCCACCTAATTTGTAGATATGCACTTGTTTCAAAATTTAGAAAGAATCATAGTAAATTTAGATGGAAGCATTTATTTCTGAAATGTGTATTGAACAGAGAAAAATTGTCGTATGCAAACAAGTAATTTTCTAGTCTCATCACCTAAATGTAAAGAGTTTGATTTTTCAATAGTTGCTATTTTGGCTGGATAAGGAAAGATTGATGAAGTTTATGGACATGTACGCCAGTTGGATCGATTTCTATACGATACGATTACTGTCTTAAATTTCCCAACTGTGCTTCACTTTATATAAAATAATTCTTTCTTTTCCAGAGAAAAGAAATTTGGACAAATGAATGTAACTTTAACCGAGATAGAAAGATAAAACTTCAAAACGACCATTTTTGCAATGGTTAAAAATCTATCCCTAAAACTCCGTTCAAGGAATATTATTGGTATCGTTTTCCACGTTTATGAAATATTACAATAACGGAATATGATGTTATTTTCATTTTGGATTTTTTGAAACCTCAAAATGTAAAGCCAAAAAATTTACGATATTTCACTTTTGTGTCACAAATTTTTCGCTTTTATTGTTATTAGAATATGATAAAGAATGCTGTCACATTTGTTAGACATTCTGTAAATAAATAGTTACTACTTGGCAGGATTGTCCTCCATGTACCCGATTCTCCTGTCTAGCTAATAAAGGGTAGGGTCATAAGAAGGTATCACCCGAAAAAGCACAGATATATATATATACATCATGAAATAATAGAATTTTCATTTCTCCTAAATGGCAAAAGGTGTTTTGGAGCTCGAACTATTTTGAAATTGGGGAAGTAAACAACGGCATAGCCTTTCTAAAAATTGACGATTGTGCAGTATAGTAGTCATGTGATAGTTCCAAATCAAATTTTTGAAATTTTTTTTATATATCTTGAGATTGAGTTCTGAAGCTTGAGCGATTTTCAGATTTGGAAGGGGAGGGACACCTGTTTCCTAAATATCGACACATGCGGCAAGTGATAGTCACGTGATTGCTTAAAAAAGGTTAGAACTGGTTTTAATAGGAATAAAATTCTGGAAATCTTAGAACTCAATACATTTAGACATGGTGAAAAATCAATTCTTGTCTAAATGTGGGTGATAGCAAAATATGAATTATGTAAGAACATCAGGTTTTTCTTATATAATTCATATTTTACGTATACCATACCACGTGACTTAAAAAATAATGTCCTGATAAACAAAAAGTTTTTATTTAAGGACATAAAATTTGAGAATATTTTTTTACAAATTTACTGATATGAAAAACCCAATTAAAAGAAAGGAAACTAAGTGTGATATAAAATTAGAGCACACTAAAAAATAAATGACTAAAAACTAGCTTCCCCATTATATTTCTATATATAATTATATTCTATCATTATTAACAAAAATAATCATTGAGCAGATGGAAACATATGAAAATGACTTTTAAGGTGTTCATAAATATTAGTTTTCAGCATTGATTTTTTGTCTTCCGTTTAATACATTCATGCTTGGAAATATTTTACTAAAAAGCATTTCCATAAAACAAGAAACTTTAAATATTTATTTTCTTAATGTAACCGCGGTCATAAAGCTAGTTTTCAGCTCTGATTACTTTTTTTAAACAAGAAATTTATACTAATCATATTTAGAACAAATTACTATTCAACTCACAACTTATCAGAACAGGAACAATTATTAATCTATTTATTATATAGTAGAACCTTTTTGACTCTAGGATGAGATTTACTGAATCGTATTCTATTGAAGTCAGGATACTTCATTGTCCAATCTTTAGAGTAAAGAGTTAAATTGCCGCCTGTTGCATGCGATAAACCACGATACCGTTGTGACCCCGACCAGCTAATCGAACACGTTCTTCAAATTAGGAAAGTGAGGACAAACCGCACGAACACTGGCCTAAGAGATAGCAGCAGCATTCGGTGAAGATGGGTTCATTCGGGACAGCTAGTTTTCTGTCCCAATTAGTCGCTGCTGATTAGTCCTTGGGGTTACTTTGAGGGCAAGGATGCGTAACTATCAAAATATTCTTCCTTGGAGGATAAAACTATTCTCTTGGAATGGCTTTGCCCATTTCGAGTGTCTGAAACGGGAAAATATAAGCTAAGCAGATTTTTAAAAGGCTCAGTGCCTAAATATCATTATAGGAAAATGATGGTGGCTTATAAGTTTTTTTATTTCAAGAAAGTCACTAAAGCAATAACTTCGAGTTTTTTAATACCTTTATTTTAATAATATTTTTACATAAAAACCCTCAAATAAAAAGTATTTAAGTTTTTGAATTTTTATTTGTATAAAGAATATTTTATTTGTATAAAAACGTTTGAAAATACAAACTATGAAGACCATTAAAAGGCTTGAAGCCTAAATATTATTATGTGAAAAAAAGGTGGTAGCGCAAATGTTAATTTTTATTTTGTGGCAACTACAAAAGCAATAAATTCGAAATACGTGATAGTTTTATTTTGATATTGATTTGAACTAAAGCTAATGAAATAAAAACTATTCAATGCTCTGAATTTTTTATACGTGTAAAGAATAAAGCTATTTATTATTTTATGCATTTATCTATTGCATTCAAATTCAACTTTCATATTGTTGGAAAATTAATTAAAATATTTTTCAAATGTTCAGTAGTAATGGAAAGATAATTATTCTTATTAAATTATTTCTAAAGTAAAATTTATCTCAAAATTTAAAATTTAAAATCATAATTCAAATATTAATTTTTATTTACAATAAATTAAGTTGCGCTTATTTGGGGTTTCTGAATATATTGTATTCATTTAGAATTAATATGGCTATGTAAATGAAAATACAAATTATACTAGAATTATGGTTTATTGATATCTTTGAATCCCATAAACGGATAGTAAATATAATTTTTTTTAACACGAAACAAAACATTTGAAATAAACTTTTCTTAACATGTTGCTTTATATGAAGCACTTTTTTTAATACTTCAACGTCGATCGGATTTTCTTCCATCTTAATTAATACTCCACTTTTGGGAATGTGCTTAAAATTTTTTATAGGAAAATAACTTTGAATTCGAAAGTAACAATGCACGAATACAAATATAATTTACTTAAATAAAGGCATCAGTACAAAGTCGTTTAAATTTTAAGAAATATTTAAAACGTGGATTCCACTTTAACCAAATACAGATGAATAATTTATTCCCAGTAAATATTTGCTTATTTATCGAGATTTTAGGTGTTATCAAAATGTATTATTTATAATCCATTTATGAAACTTTTATAAGAATTTCTCAACATTATTATGGCCAGTTGGTATTTTTTTGAATAAAATATGAATTAAAAGTCAACATTTATCCAGATTAAATTCGAAAGCTATGCTAATGCTATCAATAAAATCAATGAGGTTATGACTAAATGTTGTCTAAAAAATTAAATTTAAATATAATAATCAGAGTGACAGAAAGCTTACTTACTTAAAATTGTTTACATTCGATTTTTCAGAATGGCTTTGAGATTTCAAATTAAATATTTATTCTTTCACTGAATTAGGAAATAACTATCATATAAAATATAAATAAACTAGATTTTGTACAATCACACACAAAAGAAGACCTGAAGTACGGAGGGATTCCAATTAAGATAAAAGCAATATGGGCATTAAGTTCAAATATTTTTGCAATCTACCTCAGATGAACTTGCGTTTTGTTCAACTCTAAATAGACTCACGGAATTCAATATCAAAAAAGAACTTTGCTGAAGAACTTCGCTGCGATGTTTCCAAGCGAAATTACGGCAGCATCTCTCGAGTTTCAGCAAGTTTTCGAATTTCCAGATTCGGAAAGAGGCGAAACCAAGCCCAAAGGCGCGGAAGGGAGGCTCTTTCATGTTTTATCTCAAGCTCTGAACTTCAAATACAAGTTGGTGACCTCTCCCGACAAGCAATGGGGTCGACATTTAGGAAACGGGACGTGGAGTGGACTCATAGGGGTCGTAATGAGGGGCGAAGCTGATATGGCCATATGCTTCTTCGGCACGAGTGAAGAACGAAAGAAGTTCATAGATTTCTCCGAGCCCTACTCTACTAATGAACTGACTTTTGCCACGAATTTTCCAAAATTGCTGCCCACTGCCTACGCGTACATGTATCCGTTCGATTTAATCACCTGGTTGGGCATTTTAATGGTTTTATTTACTATGCCCATCATTTTTCGCATGCTAAATTTGACAAAGATGTCTTATTCGTATCTCTTGCTGAAAGTATTCGGAGCTATTATCTTGCAGCCAATAAATGATAGAAAATTTCATGGTTTACTTTTATTAAGTTGTTTGTGGTACTTTTCATCTTGGATATCGGCCGGATATGCCGCTGTTTTGGCTTCGTTTCTTTCAGTGCCACTCTATGATACTTATGTGAAAGATTTCAAACATTTAGCAAAGGTTGTGCAGAGAGGAGAGTACAAAGTCCTCGCTCCAAAAGGAACAGCAATAATACCAGTCATGCAGAACACTGGAAAAGACTACTTGGCATATATCGCGAATATGATTGAAAAGAATGAGTGGTATGTTCTCTCAGATAAGTATATGGACGAGGACAATTTTTATGGTAAAACTGCCGTCTTAGGTGTACAGCTCATGTTCAATTTTAAATTCGGGAAAGCTCCATTGGCGACGAAATACATTTCTGACGATATGGCGGTGATTTTACCTGTTGCGATAGTTCTGAACAAGGATTTCTGTTGCAAGAATGAACTCAACAAGGTAATTAAAAGAATTAATGGAGCCGGACTGTATAAACGGATCACTGATGATGAACTGTACAAAGCTTGGTTCCGGGCCCAGAAAGAGCATTTGGAGCATGAAGGATATCATTCGCTCTTATTGAATGATATTTCTGGCAGTTTAATTCTTCTTGGTATGGGCTATAGTTTATCTATGATTGCATTGTTAGTGGAAATGTTTTATTACTATCTTTTGAGGCGATTTAAAACATTCAATTATTATTAAGAACCATGCGAAATTCCATATATTGTTTTATTTCATTTAAAATAAAACTAATACATTTTCAAATATTTTATGTTAAATTGTATCGATACTTTTCTAATAATAATTTATTGATTTAAAAATATTTTAAATACAATGAGTCTATATTATAAGGGTTCAGAAGTGTTAAAAACTATTTGCTGAAAATGTTTGTAAATTTATTAATATTTAAACTATACAGATAAAATACTGCAAGTTTACAAATTTAAATATTTCAAAGATCAAATGTAATTAGAATAGGCTAAGTGTTAAAACTATATGTAGAGTGTTAAAACTATATATTTTTAAATTATATGTAAACCTTTGAGAGAATCATCTGTTAAATATGTTTTTATATCTCTTTTTAAACCTTCCCCCCTCCCAAAATTCATAATTCTTTCATATTTCTCTTTTTTTACTTAGCTTTTAACTCATATATTTTGTTTTAGAGTTTTTATTCACATTTCACATACTTTAAGGGAATTAACTTGTTTTTTCACTATATCTAGTGTTTCCAAAATATATTTTTCTAGCGAAGCGTACGCAAATATTTACAGAAAAATAATTAATTAATGTTATTTCAAAGAGGTTTTTTTTAAAAACAATATCTTAAATCAAACTTATTTGAATCAGTTTATATATAAGCAAAGTTGAATTCTTTAATATCTGTAAAATAGCTGGAAATATGCTTGTTTTTCATTTAGTCCACTGAAATTAGTATATCTAGAGAATAAAATAAATGAGTTATTATTAAATGACAAATTAGTCTCAGTAGTTTCATAAAGTTATTTTTTATTATTGTTAATACAAGAATTTATTTCTAAAAAAGAAAAAAATTGTTGTAATAACTGTCAAAAATAATTAAAATTGAGTTTTTTAATGAATTTTCACTTTGAGGCATGAATAATTCCGAAAAATATGTTTTTGGAATTTTTTCTTTAAACACGATACTTCATAATTTCTTTGTGCTGTATGAAAATGTTTTATAAATACCTATTTTTTTATTACGAAAATTACACTTTTTTTGTGAATTTTTGAAACAGATTAATTTTTAAAAGTTTATGTCTCTCTCTCCAAAAACCCGTGAAGGTGTTGCTAAAGAACATAAAACACGTAGATGAATATAAATAGGTGTACTATATTAAAATCTAAAGCATATCTGCATTAAGATTTGAACCAACCACATCTACATTTTCTTCATGCGTCAAGACTGTACATTTATATGTTTATAAATGCGATAATTCAAAAACACATGACTTTAACAAATGAACATAATATGTATAGAATTATAGAGTTTTGTGAAGTTAATCCAAAAAACTAATACTTTCAATTAATACACTATATTTTCTTGAATATTCTAAGAAGACTAAAATGTTCGTGTGGAGATCTCTAAAAATAAATATCTGAGTACTCATTCCATTTACAGCCTTTCTCAATGCCTATGCAGGAAATAGTGGGATAACAATGCTGTTAAATAGTATACGAGAATGTTTAAATTTAAATTAGAAAGGGCAATCAATAGTGAATTAAGAAATAGAATATTATTCTACTGAGGATCTTTTAATATTACGCATCAGAAATATATTAAATAAAAAAATCATCTGCTTCTCATGCTGTATTCATCAAACCAACAACTTTTAACAACTTTGAAATCTGATGAAGATCAGCATAATGAAAATGAGTGTGCTTCTGAAATATTGTAAATCATAGCAAACATTTTATTTTTGGGAATAGGCGTAGTTGCGTTTGCCATTAGATTGTATTGACTTGGAAATTGATAGTACTTAAAATTAGAATTAATTTGGATTTCAGTTATGATTTATTTTTAGTGACAAATCCCTGAAATATGTGTTCGTAATTAATTTAATCCTTTTCTAATAATGCGAGAAGGCTGTGTTTAAAATCAAGTTTACAGCGTATTTTCATATGTATATTATTTATTTCTGTGTAGACTATTTCAAATGTGGCTGTAGTTTTCTTTTAATATCTTAAAGTTCATATAATTTGTCATGTTTCGAATAACAATAAGGTTGATTTTGATTATTGAAATGCATATGTGACTTGTTGGAATTCTTTAGAGAAAGTGTTTGAATTATATTAGAAAAGAAATCGTAAGAACTGTAGAAAAAAATGGCATTCATTTATTTGTTCTGCATTTCACGTGAGGAAATTCTCAAAATGTTTGTGAAACTCTATTACAAATTTTCGAAAACAACTTTAGATGCACATTGTATATTAATAAATAAAAGAAATATGTATAAAATTATGTAAAGATCCTAATTCAATCCTATATTTAATAATCATCATCAACAACAACAAAGAAATCAGAGCTCTGAATGTTTACACTTTTGCGTATTTCTAAACTATTTTGATGCAACTTCCATGCGTGAAATATAAATTATTTTCTTATAATAAGAGTACTTAGAATTCAATATTGATAAAAGAATGATTAAAACTTTTGAAAAATATTTTCAAAAGAATGTTAATATAACAAGAAATATAAAATTTTAAAATCAATTTCTACATAGGTCAACAAAGAAATTTTTTATTTTTATTACTTTTTATTGAATAATTTTAATCAATATAAATAATTTTTCAATAAAAGTTGATTTTCTCAAGAACTGACATTCTTCACCTTCACGTAAAAAAATGCTAAAATCCTTCCATTTTAGCGATTGAGCTACTGCTTGTTGATTTCAACTTTCTTTACAAAATTTTAAAACTCTATTTAAAATATTTAAATTTAATTTAATTTAATTAATAAATTAATATTTGAAGAAAAATCAAGTATATATTAACAAAAATGTCCTCCAATACGAATTTAAAAAATGAATATTAACTTGAGAGGTTGAATAGAAATTATTTTATTAACGACTGAAAATTTGATGAACATATCGAATTTATTACTGAAAATTACCTAATGAAAACTGAAAATTACCTAACAGAAGATTGAAAATTACCTAAACAAAAATATTTCTTTTTGTTGTAAAAAGTGCTACTCGGTTCGATGTGTATTCAACAAAGGATATCATTTGTGATGTATTGATCCTATCCTTTTCTTGCTTACAATTCGCAAGGCCGGCGACGACTGCATCGAAGTTCCATTTGCCAGGAAGATGGGTTCCAGATTATTTATTCATGAGCATGTCCGACGGAAAAAAAGGATCACGCGGAAGAAGAGACGGGGAACAGGACACAGAATGGAATGCTCCTGACGCTTGGAATACTGACCAGCAGTGCGAGCTGATTTAGTTTAGCTTCAAAACATTACAAACTTTGTGTCTCAAAATTTCCGATTATTAATCAAAATAATTTAAAATAAGATTAAAATTTTCTATATAAAATATCAACTAAAATGTTGCCAGATTGTTATATCAAGATTATTTGTCTGTGATCTTCTGAATGCCAAATCTTCTGTCAGAATTATTTTTCAGAGTTGACTTCTATCCAAAGTTGCTAAAGCCGAGCTATAGCTTAAATATTTTCTTTCAAGATAGTCTGAATTTTGGACTCGAGGATTTTAAGTTTGTTATATCCCTAAATAATTCTAAGAAAAATATATTATTTAAAAACTGATTAAATAAATTTATGACAAAATGTAAAATTATTTTGAGAATTATGAGAGCTGATATTGTAAAATTTCTTAACAAATACAAGAATGAATTCGAGTTAGAAAATTCCTAAATATTATATGAGTGTTATGAATATCCTACAATCTGAGATAAAAAAAAACTATTGTTCACAAAGATGTAGTATATAATATTAAATATATCTGACTATGGCTGAGAATAAATAAATGTATTCTATTATTAACAAATAACATACATTTCATCCTAATAAAGATAAAACTTTTTAATCTTATATAATAGAGAAAGTCCTTTCATCAAAATGTTTGAGGCTTGTCTTATGTATTTAAAGTGTTTGCTAAAGTTTTATTTTACTATTATAAATATTAGTATACTTCGCTACTTCATTACTGTTACTAAGAGTTTTGGAGCATAGAATGCTATAGCAGCACGTATGCATTATACAATATTGTATGATATTAACCAATACTGAGAATACAGTGTAATATAGAGAAATATTAAATACTAATATAATACTCCACGATATTGTATAATACCATGCAACAAGGTGTGATCCCTGGTACAACTGGTAATATAAAGATATTAATATAATTTTTCTTCCCCAATTTTCTATTCCTTCTAAAACTCCTTCGGAGGCTTTGTAACTTTTTTGGTAGTATCAATTTTTTTCGATAAATTATGAGCGATTTGAGATCTTAGCAAATCCGACTAATTCTATTTGGAAACTTCATCTGAGTATGGATAATGAGGATGAAACACGTTGTGTAAAATTAGTTAATTAGCTACCCATAATAAGCGAAATTATAATTATATGTTATGAGGAGATAGAATAGAAGAAATATGACTTTCTTTAAAGTTTATATGTCTATACTTTTTAGTAAGTACTACAACATGGAAAAATGAATGGGTTTTCTTCCTTTGATATCTGTTAGTAACTTGTATTTAAATTAATTTTTCGACTCGGTAACTCACATAGCCAGAAAACGGGATATAATATTATAGGAAAGTATTTGTTACCCCCTGGCTGAAATAATATTACTAAAAATTTGAATATACTATTTCATTTTTATTTTGATATAATGAATGAAATAGTTTTAATATTTCTATACATTTAATAGCAATACCAGCACAGCGTTGCCAGTTACATAATATCAAAGAGGAAAAATTAGCTTTAAATTTAAGTCTAATTCATTCTGTCTTTGTAATTCAAATGCGGTGCGATTAAAAGAAAGACGATTGCTTCGTTCAACAGAAGCCTTCCCTAAGGGTCGACATTATTTCTCTGATATTGGCTCACCGAAAGTTTCTTTCCTGGACATTTCCATTATCGCGCAACAAATGAAGCATTTTGGCATTTAATATGCCCCAGCCAAGATTGGATTTCCTTTTTTTCGATAAGGTTTTAAATTGCTGTTTTAAATCAGGTGTAAACCAAGAAATGAATCGCATATACATACTACTCTTGCTATTTGAGTATGCACAGTTTGAGGTTTTTCCAAAGGGCAGATAAATTCAAAGTACAGATATTGCTGTTTTACGCATGTTGATTCATAATCGGAAACCAATTAAAATCGCAGTTATAAAAATTCTTTTTTATTTTGACATGACTTCAGTATAATAAAGCCTTTCCCAATAAATGCCTAACAAAAGGGGACTAATAGCTTCAAATATCAGTTAAGAATTTCGCGAGTTTTTCTCTTTCAAACATACAAAGGCTTTTAGGAGACTTCTTTTTATGCTATGTTCATTCAAATATAGCAAAAACAAAAATGAGATATAATAATTTCTTAATACTAAGACTGATACAATTTATTTAAAGAAACGTTTCATGCGTCTAATTTTTTTTTGGGGGGGGAGGACAAATAGGTCATATTAAGAGGGAACTAAACAATTTTAATAATTCCGCTTTTATCGCAATTCTTTGATAGGGATGTTTCAAATTAAAAATTAAACATAAAAATAAATTTTTTTTAAATACTATAATAAAAATATCTTCAAATGAAAATCTTATTTCAATATGGCAAAACAGAACATTTTCTGGTGTAAAAAAACTCAAATAAAGAAATATGGTCATGGAAAATAATAAAGAAAAATATATTTTATCATGTAAAAGTTTTCAATCAATTTATCTTGGATAGAAAGTTGGCCATCTATGTACATTCATGAGATAATTTCAAAATTTCCCTTTAACTGTTATCGCTAATTGAATGGTAATCATAGATCTAAAATTTGTCTAAAATTTTTTAAAAACAAAAGTATAGATAATAATAATACAATGAATCCGGCCTGAAGACTTTTTCAAGGGTCACCCTCAAGCAGGGATTCAAATAGGGATTTTTTCTGTGAGAAATCTGACAATAAGTCAAAAATCGATTTCTCGTGACCCAAAAATAACAAGAAAAAAAGAATATCTTAATTAAAAAGCTATCAGAAAAAATCACACAGAACGAAACCAAAACTAACAAAACAAAACAAATAAAAAATAAGTTTAAATATAAAAAAATTGAAAAATCCAGGAAAAATGAGGTCTTGGAGATAATCAATACCAAAGAAACACAAAAACATTAAAACACAAAATGTTAAAATCAAACGTAGCAAAACAACATAGACTCAAAACAAAACTAAATATACCCGTATTAAATGTACACAAAACAAGCAAAAAAATTTCACTAAAAGGTTTATAGAATCTAATTAGAATGAAAGAGAAATACTCAAACCAATCAAATAACAGTCATCGAGAAAATTTGAATATATAGGACTCCAAAAGGTCTGAAGCTTGTCGAAACCCATCAGTAGCATTTTACCTCGTCGAACGAACGAAAAAACCGCCGTGTTTAAAACCGCATGTGATTCAGAAAAATCGTCTAATAAGTACAATCAGCGCCATCTATTCACCTACGTTCCAAGAAAATAAACTAGAAGTTTTTGTTTTCGTTTTGAAAATTAGTTAAACTCTCTCTTATTAAAGATTGTAAGTTGCAATAATTTTTGGGAAAATCGTTAGTGGATAAGCTTTTAATGAGATTATTAGTTGCTAACAAAAAAGAAATTTTGTTATTACAAATTTTTTTAATCCTGAAAAATTGTGAAAATATTAAATTTTTTTTAAATTTTAGAATTTAAATTAGAATGGAATTAAATTTTAATTAAATTTTAGAATTACATTTTAGAATTTAGGAATTAAATTTTAGAATTAAATTTAGAATTTAAATTAGAATAAAAATTTTGGAATTTTTAAAAGATAATAATATTTACAAACTTAATACTTTTGATTTTGACAATTTGTTCACTAGTTTACCTCATGAAAAGCTTTTAGACGTTTGCCCTTTAATTTATGACGACTATTTAAATTTAGAAATCATTACAAAAAATAATTGGATTGATTTATGTAGCTTTAATATCAAGGAAAATTACGTTTTTAATGGTAATAATTTTTACAAACAAGTAAAGGGTATTCCAATGGGTACAGCTTTTTCCAGTGCTTTGGCCAATATTTTTCTGCATTTTTACGAGAAAAAAATTATCAGGGACAATTTAATAAACGGTTATAGATATATAGACGACCTAATTTTGTTTAATTCAGATAATACTGATATTGTTATTGACTGCTACCCAAAAGAACTAATTTTAACTGAAACTAACAATAATCCACTTAAAGCCAACTGTTTGGATTTAAATATAGAAATTTCAAATGGAAAAACTTTAATAGGTATTTATGACAAAAGGGATTATTTCAACTTTAAAATAATTAAGCTTTCCAATTTCTATTCTAATTTAAATTCTAAAATTTAAAAAAATTTAATATTTTCACAATTTTTCAGGATTAAAAAAATTTGTAATAACAAAATTTCTTTTTTGTTTGCAACTAATAATCTCATTAAAAGCTTATCCACTAACGATTTTCCCAAAAATTATTGCAACTTACAATCTTTAATAAGAGAGAGTTTAACTAATTTTCAAAACGAAAACAAAAACTTCTAGTTTATTTTCTTGGAACGTAGGTGAATAGATGGCGCTGATTGTACTTATTAGACGATTTTTCTGAATCACATGCGGTTTTAAACACGGCGGTTTTTTCGTTCGTTCGACGAGGTAAAATGCTACTGATGGGTTTCGACAAGCTTCAGACCTTTTGGAGTCCTATATATTCAAATTTTCTCGATGACTGTTATTTGATTGGTTTGAGTATTTCTCTTTCATTCTAATTAGATTCTATAAACCTTTTAGTGAAATTTTTTTGCTTGTTTTGTGTACATTTAATACGGGTATATTTAGTTTTGTTTTGAGTCTATGTTGTTTTGCTTCGTCTGATTTTAACATTTTGTGTTTTAATGTTTTTGTGTTTCTTTGGTATTGATTATCTCCAAGACCTCATTTTTCCTGGATTTTTCAATTTTTTTATATTTAAACTTATTTTTCATTTGTTTTGTTTTGTTAGTTTTGGTTTCGTTCTGTCCAATGGTCTGCATTCCGTTGCCACCGCGGGGCCCGAAGAAGATGGGCTGCTGTTTACACATGAGTCCCGATTCAGTCTGGAGTGTGACATTCGATGTGCTCTGGTATGGCGGCAGAGGGGCACTCGAAATAACCCCGCATTCGTTCGTGAAAGGTCACAATACAGACCAGCTGGTTGAATGGTATGGGGTGGAATCAGCATAGGCGGACGTACTGACCTGCATATCATTCGGAATGGCATTTTGAAGGGACGTAGGTATGCACACGAGATACTGCGATCTCATATCATCCCTTACGCTGGAGCCATTGGCGATTCCTTTATTTTCCAGGATGATAATGCCCGACCACATAGAGCTATTCTGGGGGAGAACATGCTTGAAGCTGAAACAATACAGCGTATGGAATGGCCAGTGTGCTCTCTTGACCTGAATCCAATCGTGCATGTTTTAGACATGCTCGGACGACGCATTGCAGAGCGGCCAAGGCCGCCTGTGACTGTCCCAGACTTGGAAATTGCACTTCTTGAGGAACGGAACAGTATTCCCCAAAGTCTGATCGATAACCTCATCGCATCCAGGGCAAACATGTGTGCATGTCTTGTCTGTTCGAGGAGACCACACGCCCTATTAAAACTCATGCATCATGTCTATTCAGAGCCTTTTTTTATCGTTTACATGTAACCAAATTGTTGTCCTAAATCATCTGTTTATGTTTTTTTCATATTTTCAAAGAATTAAAGCTTAATTCTACATTGTTTTATTTTTTTCTTTGTATTGCGCATGGATACGCGTGTACTACCCATTGTATGCCAATACGTGGCTGTCTCGCACGATTTTCTTGATTTTTTTGCTTGCTCCCCTAATTGTTTTGAGCAGTGTATATAAAAAGAAAGGATTCTCTTAAGGAACAATGTTTAGCAAAACAAGTGACAAGGATACACTGCGATATTATATCTAAAAATATAAGTCTGTGCTGAACTCTTGTTTGAAGAGGATTCTTCTTTCTGGTTGAAAGGTGTTTGCCTTTATAACGTTGTCGAATGCGACTATGAAGTAAATACCTGTGAAGGTTTGATTGACAACAATAATACCCTGACCAAGGGTAGGGTTATAAAGACATCGACAAGTTGGTGACGTAACATTGCCAGAAATATGGACGGATTTATGGACCTGCATTTTTGTTTCTCACTCAAAAGCTGACCTTGCGATTATAGGTCCAAGCGGAAATAATATCATGAGAAGAGCAACTAACTTCCAGTGAAATTAGCATGATTATGAAAGTTAAGTATTGCATTCATTAGAAGCATCTCCCTTATTATCAGTACGATACCAACGATACGTTATTTATCGATAATGCTGAGCTTCAATTTCAGCACATTTTAAAGGATTACTACACAAAAAATTTTCCTAATAAGATTTCTTGTTAAAATTCACTTTGCATTATAATAAACATTGCAACTAATAAATTACTTTATTATAGATTTATTTGAGTAATTTTTACGTTCCTAGTGTATAGAAAAGATTTCCTCGCCTAATAAATGCTTCACGTTACGAATGAGATTTAAGAGCCAATTATGAAGCGAGTTTGCAGTTTATGTTCAATACACACACATGCTCTTGCATTTTAATATTCTTTTACTTTGTATAAAAAAATTTGTTGTAAAATATATACAAAATATTCTTCAAAAATTTATTATAAATCCAAAATATTTTATGTTAAAAATTAATAATACTGAAAAAATAGACATTTTAAGATGTTACCTAATTCTTAATTTATTATAATTTGAAAAACTTGTTCTTAGGTAAATATTCCCACTCTCAAAGTATGTATAAGCTAAGTTTGCTAACTCTAAATCCAGTGAATTGGCTTATAGAGACACACACAAACTCATTTTTATTATAAATAGAATAAATTCATTTTTATTATACATGTAAAATGTTAATATTTTACTTAGAATTTAATACCATCTACTTTTTGTAATGGTAGAACTCCGCTTTTGCAAAATAGTCCTCTAGATTATTCTAAAAATGTCCGGAAATTTTTCAAAAAATGAAAAACTTCTTGTTGAATGAAGTATAAACTTACTGCAGCCAAGATTCAATTCTTGAGAGAATTTGCGGTCCATTCTGGCGTATCCATCATCGAAAGAACTGAAGTCTCTTAGATATTTCCATCTTGTTCCTGCTGCTTCCAAAAAATATGAATCAATTTTTAAGGATAAGTTTTTTTTTCATGCGATTCAGATAGACGTAGGCTAACGTACTATGAATAAAAGCAAAAAAAAAATATTTCTATACTTTAAAATTTGGAATTCGCTATCAATATTTTGAAAAATTTATTTTCAATATTAGAAATTTATCACTATCAATATTAGAAAATGTTTTAAGTCTTCAAGTATATGTTTCATGAAATTTGAATCTTAGAGATTTACTTTAATGTTGTGATTTAAAAAGCAAAAACCTAGTCGATATAAGAATGCTATCTAAAGAGCTCAAATCTTATTTCTACATACAGCTTGAAATTGTATGTAAAACTGGTTCACAAGAATGAATTACATACAGTGGTGAAATTGTCTTTAATTAAAAAAAGAGTTATAAATATTGTTTTATAAAAATCAATTCATTATTTTGTATATCTTTCGATTAAAAGTATTGATTTGATTGGAGGAAATTCAATTTGTGAGGCGTTTCATGAAATCATCTCGGAGTAAACAATTTAAACAAGATTAATTATATTTACTTCTTTTGCTCTTTTTTTATGTAATTTTGATGCATTCAAAAGCATAGAAATTATATTCATTATTTAAACTAGGTAATAAACTCTTCTAAATAAATTCTAAATAAACTCTTACTAAATAAAATGTTAAACATTTTATTTGTAATGCAACCAGCTAAATGTTTTCAGCGATTCCAACTTGTGTCATATTTTTTAATTGCGCCGCTTTTATGTCAAAAGCTATTTATAAATAATTGTTTTTAATTCAATAGAAAAAAATGAATAATCTGATCATACATAAATGATAGCTCAGCATTTTGATGAGAAAAGGCTTTTTCCTGTTGAACACATTAGAAACTGTTTGCATTCTATGACAGAAATAAAAAAAAAGTATTGTTCATCTTATGTTTTGAAGATGCATTAAAGTATTGATAGGTAGATAAATTTAAATTCTTATATAGTTTACTTGATTTCTGTAAACAAACTCTTTCAATCAAAATTCTGCATCAGTAAATCTAGCGTTTCTCGACAAGATGTAAGCCTAGCACAAGTTTCGACATTACCATCGCATTATTATTGATCGAGAGAAACATTTTATCATTTCTCCACTTTATAGTTCTTTCGGAGTCGAGGGAGCGCTTTCCCTGAGCATGAAATCCAGAATGAATCCACCAGATGATAAACCAGGTTCATGATGAAACTTCATAAAACGGACGCAGACAGAAAAATAGCCGGCGAACTGTGATTGAACGCATTGTCTGGCCCGAGTCAACAGATAAATCTATTTTCAACGCCTTCCCTATTTGGAGGGGCATTTACTGAATAGTTTCTAACAGAAAGTGCCGTAGTTATTGACATAAAAATCAAATATCCTTCCAGTGAATTGCTCGGAAGAAGAATGGCGCAGATTACTTTTGATTTGACAAGGGAGAAAGTAATAAGGTTCGGCTCTTCAATTTTGTAAAATGGTGTGAGAAACTTGTGGTGGATATTAAGATGGCCCCAACAAGACATCGAATTTAAAATTTTGGTGTAAATTGTTGTAGAAAGAGCCAGATCAAAAGCATTTATTTCTAAATTTATTTATTGTAAGTTACTGTTTAGAAAATGGATCTCTCCCAGCATTTCATCATTTTTCTGTTTAAACTGTATTACGCGAAGATTAATGCTTTGATTGACGCAAAGTAAATTAACGTTAAAACTATACTAGTTTTAAATTATTTGTTTTACAGGAATATTAAGCTTATAAACATGCTGTGAATCTCATTCAATATATTTTAAAGTAAAGAATGGATTTTAGATTGTCCAGTAAAGGGTGTTTCAAAATTAACACAAGATTTGAATTTGCCACTCTCAGTGCATTAAGGTGCCTTATTAAAAACATTTGACAGTTGAACATTTAGGGTTATTAAAAATGGAACATTGCGTGCTTGAGCAAAAGGTTTATAAAAGATTTCAATCAAATAAAAAATTACAGATTTTTTCCTTCAATTTGTTATATTTTTATTTAATCTTAAAGTACATAGAATAAAAGTTATGTCCGGAATAACACCTAGGGATTATGCCCTCTACAGTTTTGCTGCCACGTATGCTACCTTTTATTGAAATTTTCCATGATCCTTTTGTATAAATGTGACTGAATTTCGTTGATGCAGTGAATTTGCTACTTCAATGCAGGCGTGCTTGGTGACCTAGACCATTAACTTTAAAAAAAGTCATTAAAAGAAATGCCGTTAAATCGAACAATCTAGGATGCCAATTCTCGAATTTTTTAAACTGTGGTAGGCAAACTTTCCTTTTTCTTAATACTGTTCAATAAGAAAAACATGCCGTTGTATCGTGTAATGCTCCACCCTTATATTGGACAGATGAGAACAAATTCAAATTTCACGTTAAATTTGGAACACCGTTTTTAAGTAAAACTTAAGAATCGCTATAATATATCATTTTACAAGTGTTCATAATATTTTAGATTAAATGAACAAAATTTTCCAAATAAGTAAAGGAATTTAAATAATGTTCAATGTGTCGTATTTTGATATAGTTAGTATTGAGGTCTCAGTGTGAATATGGGTTAAAAAAAAGGTTTGAACGAAAAGTAACTGTTTTAAACACGGAGGTTTCCTTGTCACTTACATTTATTCTTAGTATATGAAAGCTATTTTTTATTTTGATGGTAAAATTGTTCAAGTGAGTTAATCTTTTGGTGAAGGAAAAAATAGGAAATAAGAAAAAAAAAATCGCGAATAGAATATTTATAAACATTTTTGAAAATTTTATTTTGTTATACACTCATGTCCATAAATTAAAGATAATTCAGAGTCACGCGAAAATCGAACTCTAAAATTCATATATCATCCGTAAAATGACTAAACACCTCTTCACAAATCATATGCGAATCGCAGAAACCCACCAGATGACAAAGATAGTACGTCACAATGACGAGAATATAAGAGAGTGATGTATAAGGAATACAGGCATAGAAGTAAAATTGCTCGCAAGCGCTTTATAAGACTTTCAGTGCAATGACCGCATAGTTATCACACAATGGACACATTGATTTTTTTGAGTGGTAGAATTACCGAACACCTACAATGTGGGCGTACCTAGCTAAAGGTTTTCGAGAAACATGGAATCGCTCATAGTGTCATCTCCAGGCTTTGGCAACATTCGAAGATTATAGTAATGTGAGTAGATGCTACAGCATAGGTCTCCCATGAATTACAGCGTCGAATAAGGACCGGTATTTGGAAGTTACTGCCAAAAGAAACAGACAGACCACAGATTTGTCTCATCAGCTCTCTTCAGCTACTGATACGACAGTTTCAAGGCAGAGAGGGTACTAACGCTTAGGGCAGGTGGGTCTATATACTCATAAGATTGTCATATGTGTTCCAATTATTGAAACTCACCGTCGCCTGCATCTAGTTAGGAGTAGAGAGCATGCATTGAGGACACCTCAACAGTGGGCTTGTGCGATGTCATCCGATGAGCCCAGGTTTAGACTCCAATATGATTCATAAGGAGAGTGCTAGGTACCTGTTACTTCCATGAGTACATAATTGAAACATATCATTGAGGTTGTGCAGGATTG
The DNA here is from genome assembly GCA_026289955.1 of Argiope argentata. Classification (NCBI taxonomy): domain Eukaryota; kingdom Metazoa; phylum Arthropoda; class Arachnida; order Araneae; family Araneidae; genus Argiope; species Argiope argentata. The sequence goes on from JAOUZG010027119.1 coordinate 1,442,631, forward strand.
ATCTTTTGGGGAGGAATTATTCTGGATTCCAGAACTGACCTGCCTGTTCAAATCGGACAGGTTGACAGGACAAATTTATAGGGGCATCATTCGGGAACAACATATACGTTTGATTCAGGGCTCCATGGACTCTGAATTCAAGTTCATGGAAGGACAACGCACATCCTCACCATGCAAACATCATACACGAATGCCTTTGACAAGACTGCAAAGAATTCTTAACGGACTGGAATCAGTAGAGCATATATAGGACATGCTCTACTGATTACTGGAATTTCGGAGAGAGTTGCGTCTTGAGTGATGTTATATTCCCTAAGATCAGATCGAAAATTTGATAATCAGCATGCCTAGGCGTTGTACAAACTGTATTGCATCGTCTGGTATACATACTATCTATTAAACATCATACCAAGCATTGTAATACTGGTCTTTGTAAATAGATTTTTTTTGTAATTTGCACCGGGATCCAAAATAGTAACTTTTATTAGTGATATCAAGCATATAGTATCTTTTTTGCTCTTCACCTTTTGTTTAATAAATTGTAATTAAATTATTATCTTTTAGAATTCAATATACTTTATAAATCACTATTAGAAAGAATTAATGTATCCTTTGGTTTTAGATTTACCATCAGTTTACATATACCTGTTTCTTACAAAGGGGTCAAAATGAACCTTTCTGTATTTAATTAAAAAAATTATTAATTGACTTATCTATTATAAAGTTAAATTAAAAAAGTTTATATTTATAACATATTTGTTGAGCTGTATTGTGATGAATAACAGTTTCTCTGTGTTCATTTAGTAAAAAAAGTGTTTATTTTCTAATCTAGAATGTGAATTTTCAGATCTAGTCTAATCTACTGTAAAAAAGGGTGTTTATTTTCTTCAAGACCATCTATTCTTCCACTATTATCTTCTTACTAAAAATTATAACAGCTTCTATCTGAGTGATTTTCAGTTGCGTCTTTTTTGCTTCTTATATAGATACATTTAAAAGCACATACTTATTTCTATATTTATATTTATATCTATGCACATCTATGCATCATATATATGCCTAATCTATCAAGCCGTTTCATATTTAAATATTCTGAACAATATTTATAACCAAAATAATTTCTTCGATAAAGGCAGGTACACTATATACATTCCTTCAAAGCTAAAAAAAGAAAAAGAAAAGTTTCAAGAGTATCTGTTTCATAAATGTAAGTAAAAATTAATTAAAAAAGTCTCATGAAATACGAAAATAATTTTTTTTGAAGACAATTAACTAAAATCTTATTCAGAGGGATCAAAATGTCCCCTAGGTAAACCTAGCCTTAAACTTATGGCGAAAACTTATTTTGTGCAATATATTAACATTTTCCATAAAATATATTGACAGCACTATGAAAAGATAGATTTTTTATATCGCACCATTCAATACTTTATATCTTTTTTTATGTAAAAGATTTAGAAAACCGTTTACTGTCTCAAGTACTCAATAACATTAAAATTCGAATGGTTGACAACAGTGAATAAATATTCGAAAAAGCTATAAAATCGAAAACGTATGCAAGTGATCTTTCAAAATTACTGAAGCCTTTAAGCTTTCATTTCGAGTCTTTCTTGAATGTTCATGAAGAGTAGAATTCCATAAATATCATTCTTTCTAGACAATTCCAGAATTTATCGATCAAATAGCATGACAATATCATACTGTTTGAAGTTTCTTTATTTTGTTTCAAGAGATTGTCCTTGTTATCCTTTTTGCATACCTACAAGAAGAATTTGAAAATGCTTTTCGTAGACCATCGTTCCATCGACTTTTCGATACATCTCGTGTGTTTCTTAAAAAAATAGAACTGTCAAGATTGTGCAGGATGTAATGGAACGTAATGCTCATGGGAATGCTGTAAATGAAAAAATGGCGACTTAAAATTGACATCTTCTAGGAAAAAGTGTCCCTGGGGATGAGATGGGGATAACTGAAGATGATGGTCAATTCACTGGATTCCGTTATTCCGGAAAAGAAAACAAACGTCGCAAAAAAATGTAGGATTGAAAGCGTTTTAAAGAGCATTATCGTTTTGAAGTTTAGTGTTTTTGAATGGATCCGCGATACTCTTTGTCTTAAATCGTGATGCTTTTACATCTAGAAGCGATTTTTCCCGAGAAAATCGCTTTATGCAAAGTTTAAAAATATCATCATTAATTTTTCATTCCCCGATAAGTTTGTTCTTTTAAAATGTAAGCAATTCTGTAAAAGTTAGTTTAGTGTCTTTTAATTGAAATTATTTTCGAATCTAATCTACTATCGAATAAAATAAGCGAGAAGATCTTAAAGAATTTTTTTTGTCAATTAACAGTCCAAAAGAAAAGCTAAAGTTAGGGAATTGGACTTCATCTGGTTTTGTAACAAAAAGAAATTACTGAAAACCATTTTGACTAGAAATTATTCTATGCTATACCATGTTTCATAACTAAGTATTTCCTTATAAAACAAGTAATTAAACTACTGAAGCAAATAAATTTTGATGATAAAATTACATGGATTATCAGCAAATTTTATGTAAACAATATTTTATTCTTATATTAATTAATTTAGGGATTAACTTGGTTTACGATGCTTTGTTATTAATTTTTGCCATTTACGAGTAAAATGAAGTTAAAGTGGGTAAATATTTTGAATATTTTTATTTATAAATTACGTTGATAAGTATTAATTTAGTTGTTATTTATTGTATTTGCTATAAAACCAAAATGAAGACAAATAATAATAATAAAATTTTTAGATTTCATTTTATGTATGTTTTTTGAAATTGTACAAAAGTATGAAGTTTAATTCATCAAGTTTTACGAAATAAGTCATTCGATCCAAAGATCAAATGTAGTAAATATGTTTTAAAAATTTTGTTCTTCAAATCTTCTTCAAATTTTATTTATAGTTTTGATAAAATTAGTATAAGTATGTAGTTTTCCTTGATACTTTACCATATTAATGAACAAAGTTTAATTTTCTATTTTTTATCATGTCAGAATGTGATGCTGTTATTGAGATGAGGATTTTGGCGGTCAACAAATATCCGTATGTGAAAAATTGAAATTTTATTATCTGAACAAACGTCTCAAAAAATCATCTTTTATTAAAGCGTTGCCATCGCATTTAAAAAGGTTCTAATCAAAAAAAAGTTAATGACTACAGCAAATAAAATCTAGAAAAAAATAATTTTGAAAACGTGATTATATGAAATGAAATAAGTAGGAAATGTGATATTTTTTTAAAACAATAAATGCGAGACAATGTTTTGTGGATTTTGTGTGACTCATTCAGTGAAACAATTAAAATAAATAAAAATATAATTTAACTTTCACGAGCACGTGGTGCTCGGCCGTTCAAGAAATGATGTTCTGACATGATACATTGAAAAATGCATTGCAGATTTCATTTTAATCTTTTATTTTTTAAATATGCATTCTGAACTTATTTTTTTGAAGATGCTTTTGAATATTAATACTGAATGAATTTTTTGTGTTGCAGTTCTGAATCCTGGTAACAGAACATCAATTTATTTTTAATAATATTTATAATTAACAGTATTCTATAGATAATATGAGTTAGCGATAATATGAGCGTTATAAAAAACGATACGATAAAATTGCATTCTTCACAAAATAGTGCAGTTGAAAAATTCTAATGTTTACCCTCTTTACATTAATTTTCATTATTATTTTTCTTTACGTCAGTTTTATTTTTTAATATACTTTATTTAAAAAATTTCATTCCAGTGTTACTGAGCAAAGCGTTTATAAATGGTGCAATATTTAACATTGGTGTATTCCTTTAATAAATGGTGTAGATATTTGCAAATTCTTCAATAAGATCTCTTTTCTCATCTGCCACATTTCTTATCAATTCAAAATGTCACTGTTTATTTATTTAAATTTTACGAATGTCCTATATGGTATCTGATTACTCAAATCGGAAATGAAGGACATCCCAAAATATCATGCACAAAATGGTATGGTAAAAATTCAGCTCCCTTACCCTGGTTCACCTGTTTGATCGCTGTAGCTGTTACTGGTTCCGGAACTTGATCATTGGCCTTTCCGGCCAGCTGTGTAATACCTTACATTGTTAAGTGCCACCAGACTGTCAGATGAGGAATCCTCTCCCCTGGTGGGATTGTTTTGGCCAATAGTTGAATCCAGATAAATAATCACATTTCGTTATTCCAAGGAAATAAATAATGTATTAAAAGAAGAAGGGTGTCAAAACCTTTGGATGCAGATTTTTCTTTTATAGTGTAGGGTCAACTACGAGGGTGGAGCATTAACAAACATTTCCATGGTCAGTTGGAATCTATTTAGATTTTTTCTAGATAACTATTGGTTAATAGGGAGCTCAAGTGCACCAATGTTAAAAACGAGAGGCGGAGCTTCGAGAGAAAATAAAATGCGAGATTTTTAGAAGAGAGGAGGCTCGAGGGATCTTAGGGTCTTCTGGAGGGAGGTGAGAAAAGCTTCGTGTGATTAGGGCTTCTGAGTTAAGATCCACCCGATTATTATCGGTGGATTCCTTGAGCTATCCCTAACAGGCAACTACCCTGTAGTAGCCTATTAGCTTTTTCTTGTGAGGTTGTTTCACCGAAATGAGCCGAGAAACTATTTATGTATAACTGTCAACTGTGATGCAAATATTATCAATAATATTAATCTGGATGAGAGCGAGTTGTTTTTTATACACAAAAGGCTGTGAATAGATAAATTGTCTTTACACGTAATCCTCTTATTTGATCAGAAAGGATCAAGTCATAACAGTATCTACTAGTCAATGCTTACCAATGCTGATACTACCGTTTAATTCAGTGACAGTCAAGGTTTTCTTTTATAATTTTTATTATTATTAGCTACACTGGAAATTCGATTTATGAATTAAAATATATTTATAAATTTTTTAATTTAATCAAGTCTTTTAATTCTATTTTTATGCTATTTAATACGGGCTTCTTAAAGAATAGTCTTATCAGAAAAAGACGTCTGAGAAAAAAGTAGCTTCAATTCGAGTTCTTCCAAATGATTTAGAAAAATTTTTTTAATTGAATTATTTTTAATTAGTTTATGTAACATACAAATGCAGAAATTTAAGCAAATTTCATCGAATATATTTTATTTTATTTTTTAATTATATAAATTTATCCCTTCAACTTACCAATTCATTTAATTAAGTTTTGAAATCTATTTGGGGTTCTAAAAAATTTATTTGAGCTTTAATTATTCGATTACTTATGAAAAAAATCCTTATTTGTTTAATATTCAATTTTATCCATGCAAGTATGTATTCCATCGAATTTTATTTCTTTTCTAATGCTTGAAAATTCTTTAATAGTATATTCTGTAAAACTAAAAATACTAAATTTGTGTAAAACAAGCTTTCAATTTTCTGTAAAAATTTTAAATTTTCATGATTAGTTAATTTTTTAAGCCTCTATGAATATTTAACTAATTGAGTAAATTATCAATAAGTTTACTTTCCTAATAGTTTTCTATGATTCTATATTTTCACTGCAGATGGAAAGATTAGGAATTTGAAGCTACAACAGTATCTTTAATTTAATAATCTTGACATTGATAAATTTAAAAGCTAAGAATGTAATTCTTAACATAAAAACAGGAGAAATGCTCCTTAATTAACAATTTTAAAAGCATACAAACTACTTTTAACTTAAATATAACAACAACACACGAACAAATTTTTGGAATTTGAGGAAATTTTGACTCCTACACAAAACTAGTAAAAGCTTTCAAGCAATTTAAAGTCCTTTTAATAATTTTTGATCAATAGAAATTAGATTGTAGTAAAATTGCAATCATAAAATAAATTACAATTTTATTAGCCTATGCTATTTAATCTTAGAACAGAGCTCATTATGGAAAATCAAAATTTCTTAATTTGAAATAAATCAAAATATAAAAATCATAATTAAAATTCTTATGACAAATCGAAAGAATGCGACTTAATTAAAAGCGTCAAATATTTGTGATTTGAAATAAACATTTATTTTAGAAATGAAACGAAATTACAATGTTTAAGAATGACGTTAAATGAATGAAGTCAGAAATCATTTCTTTAATAATGATTTTCAGTTTCATTGTTTGTTTTAATCAGTTTGCCCGAGAGAAGCTTTTCGAATTTTAAAAAGCAATCATTGTGATTTTCAGCGCTTTTTATTCTAAATGCAAGAGTAGAATGCATTTGTTATGTTTTTGAAATTATTTAATGCACAGCAAATCCAAACTGTTTACATAAAATATTTACTTTATTCTTCTGCTAAATTACTTGATGTTCCAGCTTGTTAATGCACAAAATAAATAGAGAAACATAATTAAACGAAACCGTCGCATTTAAATTGCCTTGATTGCTAGCATGTAAAAAAGAATTGTTGGGTTATTTTTCGTTGTAGTTTATTTTTATTTCAGAAAACTAGAGATTAGTATTTATTATTTTACATGCTTAAAAAAGGAATTATCTCAAGAAATATTATTCTAAACAGAAAAATATTTCGTAAGAATATAGCTTAAATAAGACAGAAGTTTTGATGTATTAGGAGAAATGGAAAACAAAAAATATATCAGTTAAATTGGATGCTCGTTCTTCGAAGAAAATAAAATTCGTTTTAAAAGTTAATCGTTTTCATTTTTATATCACGTTTATTCATAATATGTCATAAAAAAATCTTATTTTTTAATATTTCAGATTGTAAAAATGATACCAGAGGTTGTAAAGCAGGAAAGTTTCTTTGAACAGTATTTACTTAGTTTAGTTTACATTAATGTCCCGTTTTAAAATTACACTATGATTATCTTCGACCTGGACCATAGATATTTGAACCTCACTCAAATGGCAAGTATACCTCTTGAGCCTTATCTTGACACTTCCACACCACACCACACTACATCAGACTTGGCGTGCAGAGATCAGCTTACACGACACTTTTTTGATGGAATCGGATTTCGAACTTAAAACCTACCTTTAATTGGCGAGCTACTTTCCACTAGGTCGCCAATGTTTGCAGCAGCAAGGTAAAATAAGTTTCTAACAGAGATCTTATGGTTATTGGTTGAAGACATTTAAGATTAAAAACTGCCTTATAATTTCCTCCTCAAACAATGTTTAGGTCGAGTTGAAAAATCACAATGTTTAAGGAATGAAGTTGATCTTGCTAACCTATTTCTCTAAGAATATGTCATTTAGATATTTTTGAATATGCAGAAAGTGTTTGAGATCAGAAATAACTTTATTACTTGTCGAATTTTAAAGATAGAATGTTTCGGTTTGAAAAGTCGATTATGAAGCTCAAATTTATAGGCCATGTAGTTACAAATTTAAATTCTGTAGTTATTTCTGCTGTCGTCGATGTATTTAGTTACATAGGCCAAGGGAACGTGTGGAGTGCTGCCAAATCCTTCTCTGTATAAATGGATACATGCAAACCAGATCAGCATCTTAACAATAATCATCCCCTCCCCCTCCCCCCAATATACAGATAAGTTAATGAAACTTAATAATGGTTAAGAAATAAAATAAATTATAAATAAAAAAAATGTTGAGTTAATATTATATAACTGTCAATCAATGTATCTGAATTTCCTAAAAATTAATTAAACGGAAATAAACATTGTAACAGCTATTAAGACGACTATTATTAGTAAAAGCCTAGTTAAAATGCGTAAAAGTATTTAAAATTATATTTTTATATCTAATAAATCGAAATGTACATTGTATGATATACAAATCAAAGAAACGAATTTTGTTTTTCATTTCCTTTATAAACAAAATATTTATTAAAAAATCATTCGCACAAATTTCTCTTTTAAACCCATTTAAAAAAATGAAAGCATTATGTCACAAAATTTAAAAATTTCTAAAGTGATTTCATAAAGATTATTAAGATCACCTTTTTAAAACTTTTTGAATGAAAAGAGCGCCTGTATTTAATGTTAATTAAACAAATAACTCTACTGGTTCCGGATGCATTTATTTCCTGTCTGCATGCTCGTTTGAACATCACCTACCAAAGACCTTTAAAGGCTCTATGCCAGATTCAATCCTTCGTATGGAAGAATTACAGTTTTTTTTTGTTTTTAAATGCTTAGCTAAAATTAATTAATTAAAATTTATTACAGATTTAATTATTTATCTTGAAGTCTCTCAGTTCTAAAAATTCAGAACTCAACAAAAAAAAATCTATTATGACACTTTAGAAGTGGCCCACTTAATGCTTTCATTCAGTGAAAACATTGCTCACTCTTATTTTTAAAAGAATCAGCAGAAACAATACTTTTAAAATCATTTATTCAGATAGAAGAATTGATTGGGAATTTTTCGATAAGCTGTGACTGATTTTGGAGTATATATATATGCAATTCCTGTATGTAGAAAAGTACAATCTATTGCTTTTCTGTCAATAATTTGGATGTGCTTAGTTGTTTCTACTGGCACTTATAATGGACAAGATCCCTGACGCAGCCAGCGATTTTACGATCTTCTTTTGTGTTTTAAGTTGCGCCAACTACGATCAAGATTACGTGTTAGCCCCACACGCATCACATTTGCTTGCACAGCCTCTTTATTCATGGGGCACATTCACACATCTAAAGATGAAGATCAACCACACCCGAACAGGGGCTCTATCCTGGGATATCCAGATCACGGGGAAAACGCACTAGATGTGCTTAGTAAGTTAAAGCAGCAAGCAAACAGCTGAGGCAGATCTTCAAAAGTATGCGAAATTTAAAAACCAAACAAAGTTTAAATCGGATTTTGAATTACTTAGACCAGTTTCGAAACAGTGGCAACATATGGTATACGATACTGATGACAACATCGAAGAACTATCAGGGTTTCCAGAAGTTATCTATATTGTATAACCAGTTTTAAAACAATATCCGTAATTAAATTTAAAGTCCTCCTATGACCTTAAACAATTAAAGGAAAAAAAATGACTTAAAGAAGAAATGAATCAAGAAAGAAGGAGAAAAAAGAATTAAATATACCCCCGTCCCCCAGAAAACACTCTAAAGATATTTAAGATGTAAGATATTTAAGAATTCTTTGAATTTTTTGAAATTCCTTTATGTTAATTTCAAATAAAGAACTTTATGAAATATAAATATATCGATAGCAAGTAAATAACACCTAATCTCTTAAATTTTAAAACTATATTTTAAATATAAATTAAAAATGTGAATGACTTTCAAAGATTTTCAGTTAAATTTCCTAAATTCTTTTAAATTATTTATTAATATTCTGTATTCAAATTTTGAAATGTTATCACTTTAACAAAAAAATTTTACGATATTTATATGAATTAAATATTCAAAAAATACACGAGAATTTTTAAGAAAATTAATAAAATATGGAATGTAATTACGGAGTAACTTTCTTAACTATTTTAAAATAACGTACGTAAAGCTAAACCTTTCTCACTTGCTTCAGTATCTAAACATTTTTTTTGTCAGATCAATACAAGTTAATTAATGTAAAAGTAACGATCATTTCTCTCCCTTAAGAAAAAAACAAGCTACTGAAATCAGAATCTTGTAATGTTTTTTTTCTTTCAATTTTTAAATAAATATTTCATTTTAGAGAAGTATCTGAAGAAAAAAAAATCAGGTTTACATCAGTAAATATTTTTTTTTCACTTTCCTAAATATTTGTATTTTACTCTCAATGATCATTATCTTAATTGATTTTAAATAGCTTTTTCTTTTAAACAAATACGCTTTCTCTGGAAATGGTATGCGAAGCATCCTAAATATGAACAAAAATTATTGAATTTTTTTTATTTAATGTAATGAAACAATTAAAGACTTTAAATTAATTTCAAAATTCATTGAAACAAGAAAAACAAAATTAAAATAATAGTAGGATTAAATCTACAATTAATTAATTAAAAATAATTGCGAAGAATTAATTTTAATTAAAAAATAATAATCGTTGCATTATTTGAGTAAATTAAACGCAAATAGTGTTGAATAGTAGTAAATACAATTAAAATGAATACGAACCTAATTTACCAAACTCCCATTTTTGTTCCAATGAGATGAGCGATTCAGTAAAATCTTGAGAAGTCAAAAAAGAAAGAAAACAAATATCATTTATCTAAATTTTTTATTCTGAATAATAAAATTTATTTATTTAAATTTGAGTTTAGAAATATGTTATTTTTTGCGTTTATGTCTAGATTTGAAATTATGACGTAATGCATAAATTACATTTATCAAAATATTGTTATTTTACTGAATTACAAAATTTTTTCTATCGATTTCTAAAAGTTTCCTTTTTTTACCTTTGGCAGTTGCTTTTCTCTAACAGCCATTCGAAAGGAGAGAGAGGATCATGAAGGCTGACGGTTTGACAGGATGCGGTGAGGTTGCTTCATGCCACTTTTACCCCCACCCCCAGCGTGGCTATTAAAATTTAATTGTAATATAGATGTACAATAAATCATTGTATTTAAAACCCGGTAGCCTGAGCTTTCCTTTCAAGGCGAAGTAATGCTTGATCAAAAGGTAAGTATGCCCACATTGTTTATAATACAAATAAAACTTATCTCCTCAGAAAGTGAAGCTGCCAAACGAAGGAAAGCATCGTCATGCAATCGTTAGAATAAATAATCTCCAGTGTTCACTTTCTTTCTCTTTAATAATTCAAACTCCACTTTGCTTTCAGAAAGTGTCTTCAATTCCTGTTTCGAAAAACAGGTCTTGAAAAAATTCCCTAAGTTTTTGAATCGAAAAATATACTTTTTTTTCCCTATTTCTGTCATATTTCAAGAACAAAAAAGTGATTAAATGCAATTGAAGTAAATTGAAATATTTTTCTTCTACGCATTTGAGTTTATAAATCTCTATATGTGCTCAGAAATTCAGTATTTTTTACTTTTTCACAAACTTGACATTTTTTTGAAATGCTAATCGGATAGAATTTATTAATTCTTTGGAGGGAAGCGTAAGCCTATTTTAAGTTTCATAAATCGGATGAGCTTATTTCGTTTTTCTACTCGTTAAAGTGCTTTGAAAGCGTTCGACGCCTCACGGAATTTAATAACGAGAATAAATGGAGTATTTTTTAACAAAAAGAAGGCATTATTGATCAGAATATTTTTAGTCGAGTTGTAAGGATTAGAGATTCCCAATTTTCTCCAAAATGGGAACTCGATGTTAGATTGTATCGTTAGTATTTGATTTTAAATTAAAATTAATATAGATAGAATGTCTGTAGAAATAGAGATAACATTCAAAATAATATTATTAAATTTCTGAACAAGAAGTAAATCTTTTAATGTAAGTTTGCAGCAAATGCTGTAACTTTTTTTAAATCGAAATTTGGTTAAAGAAATTAAATAATAATAGATTAAATGGCAAATAGAAATAATAATTTTACTAAAATACTGTATTTCTTTTTCCTTTCTGTTTTTCGGCTTCCTTATAAAGAAAAAATATTTTCTCTAAAAATTCTAAAAAAATAAATTATTATTTTTAAGATGGATAAATCCTTCGAGATCTCTACTAGCAATGAAAATGAAGGCATATGTCTGAGCAGATATTTGTTGACATTTTACTTACCAGATAGTTTGGCCTACAGCTACAAAATTTAATGCAAATCTGTTATGTGTTATAAATAAGCATTACTCACTGAATATTTTTGAACTTATACATAATTCTACTTTAAAAAGTATTCTGTGTTAAAAAATATAGAAGGCAATCCATTAAACGATTTGAATTCTTATTACTAATGCTTGATATAGATAATTTCTTGACACTACATACTATTTCTTTTCTTGAGAATATAATAGAGCAAAATGTCTCCCCCTTTTAATGATGGCATGACAACGATGGTACGATTTACAAAATATACTGACAGCACAAATTTAGATTCTAACTGTTGATGGCATTTATAACAATCGTCCTAACCGTATTAGGTACACAATGCTGAAACAGGTGTATAAATTGAAACACAATTTGAAATTATTTTACTTAAGCAAGTATGAATACAAAATTGTGCTCCTGAATTTAAAATTATTCCCATAAGATTCACTATAAATTAAACACAGACAATATTTTATCACTTTACCTTAAAACTTTATAAATCTATTGAGAAATCTCTGTGTAAAAGGCGGCTTGAAAGAAATGTGTTTTTTAAAAAGTTGGATTTTTATGATCTTTCTTACCTTCATAATGTTCATCATTTCGTTTAGCTAAAATTATTTCCTAATGAAAATAATACAATTGCTTTGTTGTGTGTGTTACAGTGTCACAAATCAAGAGGCAGATATAGCTCTGCTACGCCAAATAGAAGTTTATGCACTATGTTATAAATAATATTCCACATCATTAGACCTATATTTGAACAAATAAATTGTATAAATAGAAATTTTTATCCAGGTAGCAGTAATATACATAACAACAATAAATGTTTCCTTTTTTGAGAATTTTGCAAATAAATGTTTTGTAGCAAAATGAGAATAAAAATCTAAATGAAGCATGGAAGTTATTTCAATTGATTCATAATTTTTATCTAAATAGTGTTATTCATCTAATGTTAAAAGTTATAAGCATGCGCTCTCTATTTTTCAAGTGAATTCCTTGAAAAACTGGAATCATTATAATTGATGTTATAAATGGCATCACAAGTGGCATTTTAAACTGTCGATAAGGGGAATCCATTAAAAACTTCTGTAATTATAGTTTCCTAAAAATTTATTTATTTATTGCTGTATTATTTTGAACTAAAAATGTAAAACTAAACAAAAAGGTTAAGATTTTCTGTTTGAAGTAAACCTCAAGATATATCTATAAGGCAAGTATAAAACATTCCCACTAAAATTTCTGAAAATGTTAATGAATATCCGTTGATATTCAAGAACATATCAAGATAAATTAACTAGACCCTATAACACAAAAATTGACGCACCAAGAAGGAGTAGTCTGATTGAGACGAAAATTGGTGGATAGGAAGAAAATGCACAGCATAGTAAATGATTAAAATTACAAAACAATTGAATTATTTATTTCAGAGTTACAATAAGTTAAATCAGATGTTGACCAACCTCTAGCCTGGATAAAAGCTGCCATACGGCGTGGCATAGACCGATAAAGCTTCGGTTGATCTCCTGCGGTATTTCTTGTGAAATCAGCTCCGATTGTCGAACGAGGTCGTCAACATTCAGGGGCAAATGCAATCGTCTTCCCATCATATCCCAGGCATATTCTATGGGAGAGAGATCTGATGATCTGGCAGGCCAAGGAAATGTTTGAAAAGCTTGGAGACAGTTCATAGCAACACGTGCCATATGTGGTGTGGCATTATTCTGCTGAAAAACCAGCCGAAGGTATTGCAAAAGGAACAGTAGCGTAACATGTCTTAGGATGTCATCGACGTACAGATGTGCAGTAACTGTACCTCTAAGAACAACTAAAGAGGTCCGGCTATCAAAGGAAATGGCACCCCACATCATAATGTCTTGTTGAGGGCCGGTATGAAGTGCAATAATGAAAGCAGGACCCCCCCCCTCTGCCCTTGGTGTCTCCAAACACGTCTTCGATGATCTTCAGGACTCAGTTGGGAGCGGGATTCGTTCACTAAAGACTATACATTTCTAGTCGGCATCATTCCAACCTGATATAGAGCCATGCACCTCTGTTATCTTTCTTTGCAGTGTGCAGGCGTGGGTGGCAGGTGGCGTAACGGTAGATTTCGCTGTCTCAACCGTCTGTGAATGGTCATGGTGGACACTGGTGTTCGGGTTGAACATCTGATGGTTGATAGAGATGAAGGCGCTGTGACATCTGCTAGGAAAATCACTCTGTACACACGATCTGTTGTGGCCCTAGGCCGACCGCTACCATACCGAAGCTGAACTCTGCTATTTTCCACCCATCCTTGCCAGCATCTTCGACTCAAATGCCGAGCGATTCTCCGATTTGTCCAACCAACCCCTTTCAGTCCAATGATACGACCTCTGTCAAACTCATAGTTGCTAGTAATGCGGTGAAGCATTTTTTAAGTTGTAGAAAAGTAACATTGATTTGATTATGTTGTTTATTGTACATTACAAAGGAGGATAAATTACATAGTATCGCTTCATAAAACATGTAACGGATGGTAGTTGCAGATAAGCTTGGCACATGCTTGTGACTCATAAATTGCATAAATATTTCGAGAATTGCTATCCCCTCTCTGAAACAATATGGAATAAAACTACAAAAGTAATTATATTCAATATTATTACTCTTGTGACTTAAATAAACTGTAGTAAACAAAGATTTAAGAGTTATTGTCACTTTTGGAATACAAAATGTAATGAAACGCATCACACTGAAAATCGAAAATAAATTACGTAATCTTTTAACTATGAAGTTTTATTACTCGGAATGCATCTTGTGACTCATATGAACTGCATCCACGTTTCAAGTATACTGTTTCCCTGAAGTTTCAATAACGCTGGGATGCAATGTTATTGAAACTTCTGGGAAACAGCATACAATGAAAAGCTTTGAGAATTGTATTGAAAATCAAAAATAAACCACCTCAACTGCTAACTAGGAAGTTTTATTACTCGGAATATATCTTGTGACTCATTTTCAAGAGCTATTGGTAATTTTGGGAAACAATGTTCAATAAATTTCGTAGAGAATTATATTGAAAATGGAAAATAAACAAGGAAAATACTTATATGAGGTTTTATTACTTAGAATACATCTTGCAGATTTGTAAACCACTTCACGTAAGGATATCGAAGAGAATACTCTATGTGGGTAAGATGAGTTGCTATTGTTTTTATTCCACGCTTATCAATACATGATATAAAGATTATTCCAATGATAACAAGATTTTTTTAAGATGTTGAGTCATAAAATTGACCTTTCTTCTGGAAACTAGTCTCCAGCATTATGAAAACTTTATTCTTTATATCATTAAAAAACTCTAATTTGTTTAAACTTCATTTTTAAAGTTTTTCAATCAAAACGGCGAGAAAAATGTTAATTCTAAGCAATGCCAGTTTTAACTTAGCCGCCGATTCTTTTGTAATTCTACGCTTTCAGATACACAAAGGTATTTTATTTTCTCTTCTAAGATTGCGAACTGAGCTGTTACAATGTAATTGACCGGAAAACGATTTCGGCCTTTGTAAGAAGGAAAGAAATAAGAGCAGGCTAGGAAAAAAAAACTGGAAGGCGTGGCCGATGGGAAGGAAGATTTCCCCATCCTTTGATGGGAAAGCACGTGATCCTAGAAAATTGGAAAAGATTTTCTGGTCTTAAAAAGTCCAAGAATTGTTGAAATGACTCATCAATGCCAAGTTTGCTCAATGGCACATCAGGGAATGCCACAAATGCATTTCGGGATTCGATGCTCTGAATTCATCGAACGAAAGATTGATTTCTTGGGATTTGAAATGCAGGGAAGCTTTATTGCTTTTACTTTTTTTTGTACCTTTCCCTGTTTATTTTTTGTATTGCGTTATAGTTGTTTGAGCTGATTATCATAGATTAAACCTCATGATTTTATTTTTAGTAGTTATTTTTTTGTTATTAAAGCCATTATATTGCAAACAAACAAATAATTTTCAAGGAAAAAAAAGTAATTTTTTTTTGTATATAATGGACTTGAATGGTGAAAATGAAAATGCCCATAAGGAATCCAGAATAAAGGAACATTCAGAAACGATAAAAACGTATATTCTTGATGATGTATTTTTAAGAAGTTATTAAAGAAATTACTCGATGTTTGGGAAGTCAAGCTCAAATGTCACTAAGGACAAAAAAAAGCAAAATAAGTTTACGTGGACAGCAAAATAAATAACCATTTATGAAAAACAAACAAACAAACAAAACGTGGCTTGATTCCGGATTAGTTTAGTCATATTAACGCCCCGTTTTAATACAGCACTAGGATTATTTTGGGGTTGACCTTTTAATTTTGACCCGCAGTAAGGTAATGAGGACTAAAATAAAATACAATAATTTTTCCTGACACTATGTGTCTCCTCTTTTATTTTCTACCCGACTTTGAAGGATGCCGCACACATAATTATTAATTTCAAAACCAGTTCAAGGTAAACGTCAGTAATTCTATATCTAAATGCAATAATAATGTCATAAGCCAATTTTTGAATGTATTCAACGTGATAGGCAAGTATTTGCATAATATATGTATTCCAATTTCATCAAAATTTCAAATCCGAACAGTACTGCATTTTGATTACATACATTGCATTGATTTTTGCATATGGGTTTTTTAATGATTCTGCATCCTACGATGCACCTTGATTCGTTTAATATTGCAACAATAGTGGGATGCTAATGGCTAATTTGATTTGCTTAATTTGATTTATCTAGTCATTACTTTTTTCATTTATTGATTAGATATTCATAAGAATGCACAGAAAAATAGAATGAAACTCTTTTAACATATTTTTGAAAACATCCGACACGATTCCGCGACTCTTTAATAAAAATTATTTCTGATCACATTTTCCCTTTCTTTAGTGACACGTGTACACATAAATGGATTTTTCTTTGACAAATTTTATTTAAAACGGCAATAAAGTTTTCGTGTAATGACTACATATATAACTTCATTCATCGCTTACTGTATTTTTTGAACAGTCGTATCAATAGACAGATAAACTGATGTGATTCCAAAGATGTGAATTTCCTAGCTAAAAAGCTCTAGAAATAAGTTTTGAGATGCCATTGAATTATTTCTTTACCTTGACCGCAGCAGTGATATCACAGCAGTTACGTAAAAGAGAATTGGAAGGGACGTAATGCGAAGATCTTTGATTGGTCTTCCATTACCTTTGAGTATGGTGTCGGAGTTTTATTATAGCTTCATCTGATGTTAAATGCGTTCCTGTTCCTTTCATGTGTTAGTGAATGTTTCTGGGCTGTGCTTTGTCTTAATAAAGTGACTGTTACTCTTAAGAAATGAGTGTATTTTTATTCCAATAGCCAGAGCATAAGAAATTTATAGGATCTGTCAGTTGTAACAATAGAATATTTATTAAAATTTAGAGGCCAAATGTTTTCATTATCACATTGCTTACTATTAGGAAAACCCGCTAAATAAGAATAGTACCTCATATACACTTATTTTTTATTTTAAATGAAGAAAACTA
The DNA here is from genome assembly GCA_026289955.1 of Argiope argentata. NCBI lineage: Eukaryota > Metazoa > Arthropoda > Arachnida > Araneae > Araneidae > Argiope > Argiope argentata. The sequence goes on from JAOUZG010027119.1 coordinate 1,459,801, forward strand.
TATACAAATATGAAAGCAAAAATTTCGTTTTCTTTTAGAGTATTTTTTAAAATTTATTTAAGGAAACCTTTTTTCCAAACCCTTTATGTCTAAAGCAAGTATCACTTAATAATTACATGCTTACAGTATTCTTCAGAGATAACCTTTTTTGAAAAGCACTCTTTAAAAATATTTAACTTCTCATGCTTTAGAACAAAGTGCCGAAAGATAGTGTTGTGGAGATCTATATGCATATTAAACTAGGATGTTTGGTTAGAAAAAAAAACCAAGACTTCATTGTTATTCCAAGAATACATATTCCTTTTCTATTCACACTAATCTTAAATACACAGAGACTTTTGAAATCTATTTATTCCCTTTCAGAATTTAATTTTAATTAAAAATAGAATATTCATCCATGTGTACCTACATGCATAAAAATTGTTGAAAAAGCTTTGAATAATTATCGTATAATTTTTTTCATAGCTTTTCGAAAACAGTCTTTATTATTATTTTTTTATCTTTAGATTTGCGCAGTAAACTCCAGTGGGAATAACGCTTTTAAAACATAGATAAAAAAATACTAATGAGACTTCGAGGTCGCAGAAATAAAATCTGATTAAAAAACAGAGCAATTAAAAAAATGGGAAGAAGGGAAAAAATTATTTTTTTGCTGCTTTAATCATCTTTTTCTTGCATTCATTGCAATATTTTTTTATCCTACCTTATTAGGGAACGACTAAACTTACTTAAGTTATAACCGTACCGTATATTTGTTAAAAATGTGCTGTTGTAAAAATTTCATAGATAAAAATATTTCAATTTTATACTAATTTTTTCAATTATTTTTAATTAAAAAAGATTATTGCCTGATTGCATCTCCTGAACAGATAATTTCGTGTATTTAAAAAGTATATTTAGAAAGAATCAGCAGATTATTTTCATTGCAATATTCTAGAATTGATCACTGATACTGTTTCATCGAGAAAAAGAAGTTTGCTTTTTTTGGTCTGAAAGACAAAATTATTAAATTAATTCATTATTTTGTTTCATTTTTTTATTATTTACATTTTATTAATTGCAATAAATTAAGAAGATAACATTTTCATATAAAAAAGTTTTTAAGTAAATAAAATTCTTTAAATTTAATTAAAATCCCAACAATTAGAGCTGAAATAAAGCCAAAAAAACCAATCCATCTGAAATGAAGGATATAATTTTTTAGAAATTTAAATGCATCAATTACCTGATTTATAAATTCAATATTAAAATAAATTCGTATTTTTTTCTTTTGATTTTTGGCCTTGAAATAATGCGTCTTATTTATTAAATACTACACTTCTTACAGTAATCAAGAATTTGCCAGTAAATTTATTTGGAATGAATGAGGAATTACCTTAATTTTAATGCATTAAATATAAACAATTTTCCTGGTGACAATCAGACTTTTAGCATCTTTTTAAATTTATTCATTGAACAATTTTATATTCAGGTAAATCATTTGATATTTTTAATAATTTGTAATCAAAGTATTTCAGAAATTTGAATTTTTTTCATCATTTGTTTTTTTATTCGAATATTTACTGGCAATGTTTGATGAGCAGGCAATGTTTGATGACTATTACAAAGATAGGGGTCGGGTTTTTTCAAGTTTAGACGGGTCATAAAAAAGACTAGAGTGAGAACAAAATAAATTCGTTGCTGAATTATATGGGAAATGAAAACTTTTTGCAATAATTATACTAACACTTTAAATGTTTATCATTTTTTAATCAGGCATCCTATTCTTTGAAAAATGACGTCATTATAGATGGAAAATGGCTTTTAACTTATTCACTAAGCTCTTCATTAGTCTGGAATTATTATTTTGATATTCTTTGTAATTCTTCTCCTCAAGGAAAAAATGAAATCACTAACCGAAGCTTCGTTCTCTAAGACAGGATATGATGAAAGGATTAGTTAGTTAAATTAATTATATTAACGTATTGTTTAAAAGTGGCACTAGCGCTATTTTAGGACGAACTTCGTAATTTTGAACCATGACGAGGAGAACCCGCGAGCTGGCACCCATTCCCCTTTCCAAATTTCCACACTATAACAATGGAAGGACGTTTACCCTCGAAAGATTTAGAGTTTTTGCAGTTAAATCGAGCCTCGAACTGGAAACTTTCCGGTTCCAAAGCCGAGACCTCACCACCAGGCCACTACAGCCATCTGAAGGGCAGAAGATCAGGTGAGTGGAATCATCCACTCCTCCACAGAAGGCAGATGAGTTGATGATGTCGCACGAAAGAGACAGATGTTTGAATGACAAGCAACGAGATGGCCAACCAGCATGCTAGAATTGCTCTTTGGAAGATGAATCTTCATTTCTTCCGGCTCTAAATTATTCCTAAAAGAAAATGCATAGGCATTTTCGATTATTAAGGTACTTAAGGAGGCGTTAAGATTTCTCTCATCTCACCTAAGTAATGCTTTTAGGAAAGAGAAACTGGTTCAAAAATGTGACAGATGATTGAATCTTATCGATGAATATCTATCGTAGAAAGAATCGATGCATTCATTGTTAGATAATAAGTCTGGTTTTGTATCTATTTTTTTGTGTCTTCATCAACTTCAACTGGCCTTCCAGAACGCCTTCATCTTCATACTCAAAATTACAATTTTCCAAAGCAGTTTTGGCGATGACGTTCTGTCAATACATTTTCCAGCAAACCGGATAAATTTCTGTCACTTGATCATCATTTTTAATTTTTTGATAATAAAAAAGCAAAATATGACCAAAATGATACTTTATTCTTTTATTATTTAAAAGGTGCTGAACAAAAACTATTATTTAGTATCAATCTAACTTTTTCACATGCATTATTTGCTATATCAGCTATGAAAATACATAATGATTATGCGGCTTGACTGTGAAAAAATACTATTGAGTGATTGAGCTTTAATAATTTTCGTTCTAACTTCAAAATTCAGTTCTTATTTGAATAAAGTAAAGATAATAAAATCAATAACGGCTGAATTCATCTTTCTTGAGAGCGCCATTTAATTTTGTTGTTTCATAATCTTGTATATGCCTTCTATTGATATGGTTTTAATTTTTTTTGATATATTTTGCTGCCTTTTTTAGCATTTGAATCATTAATAATTTTATACTTAATCACAACAATTAGAAGAATTAAAACTATAATAGTTAAATTAATTATGAAATTAGAAGAAGCGTAGCAAACGATATACAAAATTATAATTATAACTGATCTTTTGAGAAATGCTTTCCTAACTCTTTCTTTAGTATCTAATTATTTCGGATTTTTTTCCATGTATGAAATTTAATGACCGGAGAAATTATTTTATCTTTTACATGGAAAGAACCTGAGACTTGAATCTTATAAGATTTTAATCAATAATTTTATCTTGTTTATAACAAAAATAAGCCTTTTCAAAACAAGCTTATAAAATAGCCTTTCTTTAATTTTTTGTATATCTAAATTTTGTTTTCAAAAAGTCATTAACTTAATGGATTTTAAGTAGCTTTTACATGTAAACAAGTATGAATTCCCTCTGTTTTAGAATATTACGAATTTTAAATGCGGGAATCAATTCAGTCAATATAACAGAGTAATTAATTAATTTTTTTCTAATTCTATCATTAAAAATGATATTGATGAATATAAATAAACCCATAATGAATTCATTCATTCATTTGTACTGTTCTGCAATTCATATAATTTTAATGAAAAGGCTTTTTCATAATTATACTTAAATAAACTAAACACTGCTTTTGTTTCCTATTAAAAATAAAATTAAATTGAAAACATTCCAATTAAATATAGTCTACCTTTTATTCTTCTGACATGTTTAATGAGTTATTACGAAAAAACTAATTGTAGAAAATTGATGTTTTTGATATGTATGATTTAAATTTAAAAATCGATTTTGTTAAAGCTCAATTTAGAAACCAATTTGCTTTTGATAATATTTATTTTCAAATATTAATAGTAATATGGATATATTTAGGATTATTATTATTATTATTTATATATTATGAAACTCATGAATTTCTTTGTTATTGAATGAATATTATTTACAAAGTTAGATGAGTGAATTATATTCCTGAAGAATTTTTTCGCTGGAAATCAAATTGCTGCATATGAATTTTTCTTTCAAGTAAGTAAACATGGCTCACATTAATTCATGTCTATTCTTCTTTATAACATGCAATTGCCATATCTGGTGAGGTAATCAGAAAAGGGCATAAATCTGAAATGTAGTGAACGCTGGGGGTGCTGAGCCAAACTAAGTATGGCTTGAATCAAAGAAAAAAGTGGTAAATAAGGGAAAAAAACATAATAAATCTAACAATCATATTTCACAAATATTTAGAAACTTTTCTACCTTTTTAAAGGGGAATAGGAAAAATTCCTTATAATGTAATAAGACCGAAATCGTTTGGTAATCCTCTTAAGTAATTGAAAAAACACTTAAAGAAGTTGATAGCTTGAGCGTTGTTACGATTAAAATGTCAGAGTCAGTGGATTTTCCTATATATTAGATTTTGGCTATTAGTTTAGCATATTTAATCCTATATTTTATTAATTAACATACAATTATTCTGTTTGTTAGTTGTTCTTAATTTTTATTATAGTTAGTAAATTAGATTAATATGATTTTACAGATGAGGAATTTATTGAACGGAATAATATTTATGACCTACTTCTTGAAGTTGGAAGGGGGGGAGGCATCTCATAGTTGTAGTTGGCTCTCACCACTCTTGTAGGTGCATGAAAAGATGGAGAGGTGGCACCTATGAAGGGACAAACTTTTTTAGGAAAGGATTGTACCGTGGCGGGTGGTGGACCTTAAAATTCTACCACAGTTACCGCCATGCAGTGTTGCAGTGTTCTGGTGAGTCAAGTTTTTCCTTCTGCTTTCAGGCGGGTCGGAAAAATCAATTTATGATTACGGCTTGTTACAATGATATCACTTATGACTCAAAAAGCCTCGGTGGCTTGATTTTGGGATTAACGGGTCAAGGGTTTGAGATCTGATTTGAAGCATAAAACCCACCGTGAAACTGGCTCTCCTACACAAACTATTGATTAAGGCATACTATTGATTATACTTCTTACTATTGTTTCTGTGAAAAATTTGAACTAGAAATATCAGTTTTGATGTCATCTTCATTATCTAAATACCCTACAGATTTAAATAGATTCTAAATAAAGCAAAAAATGTAGAAGTTTTAAGAAGGATAAATGTACTATAGATTAAAAACTATAAGATAGAAATATTTATATATTTATATTCACAAAACAGATTTGAACATTATAATAAAAATAATTTTGTCTCTAAAATATTTAAAATGTCACGCAATTTTAGAAAAGAAAGCATATTTCATTTAGGCATAAATACCTGATAAATACACATGAAATGTTTATGGTTAAAAAAAGGCAAGAACCAGATTGAAGCATTTATTAGCAGACAATTTTTATTTCTTTGATTTATAAACATTTTATGATTATGGTCTTTCGGTTGTAAAATGCACTTTCAAAATCTATAATATAATGTGCTTCTGAGGGATGTTTAACAAGTTGTCTGTAGCGTGACTCATTAGGATTCATATCAACCAATTTGTTAACACCTATTACATAATTAGATTATTCCTTCTTTAATACTCTTTAGAGATAGCATATAGTATATATATATATATATATATATATATATATATA
>JAOUZG010027119.1:1520924-1566334 GCA_026289955.1 Argiope argentata
GTGTGTGTGTGTGTGTGTGTGTGTGTGTGTGTGTGTGTGTGTGTGACCTGATTTTAAGAAAGAAATTATGTCTTTAAAAAGTTTTTTTTTTAATATTTTCTTCAAATAAATACAGATAAAGTAGGAAATCTTATACATCATACTAGTTGATAAACTTTGTAGTCTCCTCACAATAAATAAGCTTTAAATTTTGAAACTCATTCTCTTTAATTTTGCTTGTTTTACGAAAACTTGGAAGTAAATGAGAAAGTGTATTATCTTTTAACCTTAACTGATTAAGAAATATTAGTCTCATGTATTATACTGTATATATAGCCTCAAATATGAAGAAAATTAAACAATTATGAAAACAATCTTCAAAATTTAAAGAATGAAATAGTTGTACAAGCTATTAATAATAGAAAAGAATTACAAGAATAAATTCAAGATATGACTTAATAAGGAAAAAATATTTTTTTACTGGTCCATAAATTGAGAAGTTTAGGACTATCTCACTTTTATTTGTGTCACAAGAAATTTAAAATTTCTTTGGCTAAGAATTTAATATTTGAAACTGCCTTGTTTAAGAATGCGTGTAATTGAGTGAATCCAATAACTGATAGGAATAATTTTTTGCATTAAGAATTTCCATTAAAGAATAAATTGTGATTCATTTTAACCAAAATGTTACTCGTAAGTTTCTTGCCATTTGTTGCATTTAGGGAAAGAAATACATATTATGCCTCCTGATTAGGAATCATTTTACTAACGATTTTATTTTTTCTATACTACAGTAGAAATACTTTCAGAATGCTAAATTACTTTGTAAAAAATGTGTACTTGAAAAAATCTAAATTTCCAAATTTTTAAAAGCTGGAGATTTGGTTTTTAAAAAGACTTTAGCCAAAACAATAATTTTAAGTCGTAAATTTCTGCTTGTCCCCCACCTTCCCCGAAGTATTTTTGGAAGTTGCCATTTTAAAAATTAAAGAGAAACGAGACTCTTTATATACGAATTTCAGTAACAGTTATTTAATTATTTTCTAAATTTCACATTTCACAAACTACAAGAAAAACACCCGGAACTCACTAGAATATAATCTTATAATGCCTCCTAGAAGGATTATGAGAAATATAACTTAATGTTAATAAGGAAGCGCCATCTGTTGTATCAAAAGAAGACGTAGTAGAGTTATGCAACCGCTACAAAATCTTGAAACTCTAATTAATTTAAAATACTATCGATTCATAAGGCACACAAAAATTCTCATTTAAACTATGAGGCAAAACATTTCTTATTATTTTTAAGATTATTCTTTCATTTGTCCTTATACAATTCCTATCCCAAAAATATAAAATATGTAACTAGCAAATCATAAAACAAGATTCCGTTACCGTCATAAAGCAAAATAGTTTTTAATTTATTAATGTTTAGTCAAGCTAATGCATTTTTTATAGTCTGGCTTAATGTAGTAAATAAGTTGAATATGGCCGACGTCGTATTAAAAACGTTTTTATTCATTTTATTTTGTAAAACAAAGTTGATAAATAAGCTAAAACAATAAGCTAAATAGCAATAACAATAATATTGCTATAGAAATTTGTTTTAGATTATTGACATTTTTATTTATGATTTAAATTAATCATTTCAAAACAAAAGAAAAAAGTTCCTTTATTTCCTTTATTCTGATCTTAGGTTTTGCAAAAAAAAAAAAAGATTTTTCTTCGTTTTAAATTAATTTGCCGTCTCTTTCATTTCAACCCAAACACTGACTCAAGAATCAATTCCGCATTACTAAAAGGTCAGACGATAAGGATTTTGATGACGCCTACAAAGGATTTATAAGTTTGTTCCTTTCACACACTTTCTTGATTCAAAAATCTAGTTCGGTTAAAGCCCAGCAAATTTCTCATCGGGCTCTCCCTTCCGTTCCAGAGAATAACAGCTTTTCCAATTTATTTTTATTTTTCGTCTTTAAAGCCAAGAAGAAATGGAAGAAAACAAGTTTCTCTCCATTAGCTTTCATGGCTTAGTGGGTAATGCTTATGAGAGAAGTTTTGATTGAGTTAAGGGCTTCGCCTGATTGGTTGTTCCGCCGTTTGATGTCGAAAAAGAAATCGAATCATGTCGGAGGACGAATGAACTATTGTTCCATCATCTGTGGGAGAAAAAGGACATTCTCCATCTGGTAAAAGATACTGCAGGAATTGTGTACGTCCCGATGACACAGAACAGAACTGATTACAGCGTGGAGCGATTGTTTTGTCGTATAGACAAATAATCGAAATCGCTGTTTGCTTTCTGAGGATCGGAAACAACGGAAGATGGATACACTTTTGTTACAAGTAGCTGAACGTAAATAAAGGAACTTATAGAATGTAGAGCGCACCATTGACCTTAATGTTGACACCGTTTTATCTCTTTTCAAACCAATTTCAGTAAATTTATCATTAACTAAATACTATGAATTTAAATAATAATAATAATAATATTAATGACATAATTCACTCTTTTATTATTTGAATAACTTAAAATGAAAATTTTATTCTTGTTATTGATAAGAATGGGATAACCTGTTTGGTGAGGCATTACATTCGCATCCCTCAGGCTGCGAGTTCGAACCCGACAGCCAAAGGCTCTTCTGTGTGTGTGGTGGCTAGAACACGTTAAATCTGTCGTGTTCACAAAGTCCTCCATATCGAGAGTAATACCTTTGAGGCTACTGGTTCAGAGATGATCTTTCTTTGTTCCAGATCTAAATTACAATCTATTTATGAAAGAATGAAATGTATGAATGAAATTCGCCCAGTAAAAAGGGCTGTGATGTATGCGTAACTAAGTCTTACTCTTGGCCCAAGTTAGAAATACTGAAAAACAAGAGACGCTGAAATCGCTTCCAGGCCTACCATCGGGCCTGAAAAGTGCCATAAATAACAACAACATTCTTATTATTAAAAAATTAATCTTTCAATAAAGATTTTTAATAAATTAATCTCTTAACACCTTCTTTAAAAGTTTAATATTCTCATTAAAAGGTTCATCCTTTAATAATGGTTTTTTTAAAAAAAGTTAATCATTTAATAAATATTTCTTTTAGAAAAAAATATTAATATTATAATCAAAAATTATTAGTATTAACATTAAAATTATTAATAATTTAGGTTTTAATTGCTCCTTTCTTTGTTTCCAAATAAAATAGGAATGTTTAAGAAAAATAAAATAAAAGTCGAATTTAAATGGATATGTGGTTAATGTCGCCTTTGCGTTATCTAATAACCGATAGTTGTTTTCCCTTAATGCTGTAAGTGATTAGAAAATTAATTTTTCACATATTTAAATAATGTTTAAGTTCGAATATAAAAATAAATGCTTTTTTTGTATTTTTGTGCACTTTGGATGTATTCTGTAACCAGAAAAATACTTCATTTAAAGAAACGATTTTAAGTAATGTCACTTGATGTAATATCTTATTTAACATTTATTAAATAAGGTATAATATATGAAGGAAGATATGAAAACACTCTGTTTCAATGCATCACTAATAATTAGAAATACTAATTTCATTCACTGAAATATTTACTCTTCCAAAACTATAAAATGAGTTTAAGTCAAGAATTTTTCTTCATAAAATTTTTTCACTGGCATTACAACCCATCTAATTAAATTTTAGCATTCTTATAAACTCCATAATAGCCTAAATAGATATTGGGAAAACATTCGCGCATATGTTGCTGTGACTGATAGGACATAGAAGATATTCTCACGAAGTTCAAAAATTAAAGCAATACTAAAAAGCCAGATAAAGGATTATATCTCAAATTAAAAGTTATTTTAATTATTTAATACACATTTTACATTTTATATTTATACTGTAATAATTATTTTTCAATTAATAAATGTACTCCTAAAAAATATTACTTCCAAATTTTTATATACTGTCTTTATAGATATATTTAATGAAATATTCTCAACATAACAATACTCTAAACCACAAGAGTTTCACTCTTTTGTGACTAAAATAAGCACGCTAATCTGTAGTCCATTCAAATTAAATTGGCACATCTCAAGCCCTTTTTTCCTAATTCTATATTTGCTTAGCTATACATAACTTTTTTAAGGCTTAATAAGATTATAGATTAGCCAGATAATAAATACATATATAAAGTATCCTTTTATTATCCTTTATACTTTTTAAAATCAATTGCTTTGATAGTATTTTCATGGAGTCATGCATGCTTTATGTTCTGTTTAATGTGTACACAGTCCCATGAGTTCATTGAGCTTTCAATCAGATAATTGTTCTGTTCATATATCTTTAAATTTTATAGTATCAGGAGCTCGCTTCTTTTATGTATAGCTTTATAAACTTCACATATATTTAAAAAAATCCTTCTTTAAAAAATAGAGCAAATGTTTGCAGTTCCATGTTTGGAAACAACTCATGGAAAAAATGGAATCTGTTATTGAAAATGGGAAAAATTTCTTTAAAAAATTCCAAATTTCAGAACAATTGCCCTAATCATAAATTGGTATCATTGAAAAATATATTTTTTTAAATTCTTTGGAATAAGAAAAAATTATGTTTGTAAAGTAATATTTTCGAAAGTCATGGGCGAAAAAAATTCAGAATTTTGTGTCATTCTTAAAGTAATTAAAACTCTAAATGAATTTAAAAAATAAATCCATGATACTCATTTCAATTCTAAAGCATTTATGTATCAGATTATGCTGCTTTAGGACAAACAGTCTTGAATTACATATATTAACCCACAGTTGTCCGTACAGACACATGACGCCGTCATCTTTGTTACTTTCAATAATAATAGAAATGTATAATTTTTAAAGGATTTCAAAAGTTTATAAGATCATAATTTAAAAACATATTAATAAAATTATTTATTTTGATAAATGCTTAAGTTTGTACATTTTACAGTGAAAATTGAAAAAAAAATGTTATATGGCGATTTTTCTTGAAAAATCACATTGTTTTCATATTATGCTATGATTAATTATACATTAATTGAATAAAAATTTCCATTTAGTTGTATTTTATCTGATTGTGATTCAAGATTTCACCAGGTAGGAAATTATTTACCCCGAATTATGGATACGTTCAGAAATTCTATGCGATTAACATGTTCGATCAAATATATGAAACAGTGAATTGCTGAATTTGAGTGATTGAAATTCCCAGCCGTAACTCAATTTTCCTTTAATAGAATGGACAAAAAAGTCGTTTGCTAAATTAAATTGATTTTTTGTTATTCAGTTTTATTTATGTCTTTTTTGTTCTTTTGTTAAAGTGCACTTAGGATTTTAAAAACAATAATTCTTACGACTTCGAATTGATTAGATAAACTGAGAGAAAGTAAAATGAAAAACATTTGTTTAAAAAACATTTCCTACAACATTGAAATAATAAAAATGTGTTTTAAAGTGGAATTAAAGTTGTTTTTCTATAAAATTCTTTAAGCAATTAAAAAAGGTTTTGAAGTATTTTTAAGAAAATTAAGAATGCTGTTATTTTGTGGTTAACCGTAATTAAAATGTTTCATTGACTCAGAATAAAAACTAAATAAATTAATGACTAAACTAAAATATTTTTCAGGGGGAAAATCCAATTTATTTAAATTTTTTTTAAACTTCACTAAAGCAATTTGTTAATAGTTATATAAAAAAGACCGCCATGCTTGCAATTAATGTGTCTAGAAGTTTTAATATATTAACACTGGAAAGTGCGGAATGTCTTGAACGCAAAGCGAAAAGTAGAAAATAATTTTTTTTTGCAACTTTTGCTCATATAATTTTAAAATCACGCTTAAAATCCTACTTCATTTTAAAACATAGAAATTTATTCTGTATATTTCTTAATTATTTTGAATAAGTAATGTAAAATTCTTTCCCAGGAACTCCATAGTATTTCGTTATAATACATTGTATGTGAATATCCAACTTTATTTTTCTTTATTTTTTCCTTCATTTTTTTTCTTCTGGTAAATTTCTATGTTGTATTTTACAATCACTATCTCTGTTCATGTTCTTGTATTTAGAAATACATTCATACCTGCAAAATCATTCTCTCTTTTTCGTCAGATTTATTGGTTATGTTGAATTTCAGTTAAGATTCCTTCGCATTATTTGATGTTTATAATTTCCTCAACAAAGTGTTTTTAAACTTGAAATTATTAATAATTAGTGTTATCTCAATAGCTTGAAATTATTAATAATTAGTGTATGGGCTCATTTTATACATAAGTCACAACCATATAAAGTACAAGCCGTTATTATGTTAAGTAGAATTTTAAACCGGAGATATTAATAGAATGATCAAAGGACATTTACAAAAATACAGTGAGAATGACTATACTGTGAAAATTTTATGTATTTATACTTTATGTTTAAAATCCCCTATGAACTATGGTAATAGTAACTTTTGAAATTATGAAATGATAATATTGTAAATTTTGTTTTTATCTGAATACATTTCTGTTCATAAATATTCCTTTGGCCTTTTTTATTTTACATGTTTTAAAAACATGCAATATTTATTTAATATCTTAATTTCATTTAAATATTATGGAATATTATTAAACGACGGAAACCTTATTTTTAGCAATATATAAGGGCAAAAAATACGATTTTAGAAAATTTCAAAGACCAGAAAATGTGGGGAAAAAAGAAAGCAAAACATTTTGAAAATAAGAAAAGCATTTCCTTTGTATCTTTTAGATAAATAAAGGCACCTTTTGTATCAAAATAACTTCTAGCATAGAAAGTCCAAGCGCCCTTCTAAATATTAAAATGAAAGACAGAAATACAAATTTTCTTCCAAAAACTCGTTATGAAACCCTCCGGGCAATAAAACGCCATAGGCTTTTGCATAATAAAACACTTGACGCAGGAAAGTTTTGAGGGAGATGGACGCAGTTTAAAGTCATTTCGAATAAGCCGATCTGGTTATTACCGGGAACATGCATTCAACCCCGGGTGCCTTTGTTACGGGATGCGGGTATTATGCCTATTTGACATTAGAAAATTTGAATACAATATTTCCAGCTGAGTCTCGGATTATAAAGTCTGGAATTTGCGCTACGGAGTTGGAGAAATGGTGGGAAGGCAGATAAAAAAGAGGGTAGAAAACGGGAGATTTAGTAATGATGATTCGGCATATTTCAACTGCTACGATTCGTTGCCTGCCGAGATTATGGCCATTTCTCAAATTGTCATAAAAACGTTTTATATGTTTCTGGAGGTTTCAATTTTTCCAAATGTTACTCACATTTATTTTTCATTAAGAGCACAGAGAATAAAAATTATTTCAGTTTCTAAAGCATTCGAGTTTATATATATATTTTTAATTCTTCCTTTAGTGTTTTTAAAGATATAACAGTAAATTAGTAAATATACTTGTTGCTTAGTTAGCAAATTTTTTGTTGAATTAGTAAATAAATTTTTATTTAATTTATTTCTTTTTCAATTAGAAGAAATAGAAAAATTTATGAGAATTTTTTCTATAACATAAATCAAAGAAATGCTGTTGGAGTGCTCTGTAGATAAATTATATTTCATTTTTTTATTCGGTTTTCATCATATTCGTAGAAGGATCCGTGCTTGATTTTGTTTGTGAAATTTTTTTTTCAAATAATTATATGTAAAAAAAGACAATATATCTTCAGAAAGGCAAAACAATTAACTATGGTTTTGATTAATTTATCTGCTGAAAAATACTTATAAATTATTCTAACGAGTTTCTGAAGTGATTTACTTCTTCAGTAGTATCAAGAGTTCTTCATTTCAGTAGTGTTGTGTGATCGAGATACCTCAAGTACCAAGATAGGACGCTCTTATTACAGAGACAATTGAGTTATAACTAGTGATCTTTCGTTATGGCTGGTGGCTGCTATGATTTAATTTCAGTAAGGATCTCCTCCTGTTCTGAGACGGTCTCTTCGTATACTTAAGAATACATTTTATAATTTGTGATGCAGCATAGTATATATATATATATATATATATACTGAAGTGACAAAAGTCATGGGATGACTGTTAATATCATGTCGGTCCTCCTTTTGCCCGGCGAAGTGCCACAACTCGACGTGTCATGGAGTCCACAAGACGTTGGAAGTCCTCTGCAGGAATTGCTGTCTGTATAGACGTCCATAATTGTGAAAGTGTGGTAGTGCAGGTGTTTGGGCACGAACGGACCTTTCAATGATGTCCCATAAGATGTTAGTTGCATGTTGGACCCATAGCTCCAACTCGATGGGATTCATATCGGGAGATCTAGGTGGCCAGATCATGCGCTGGAATTGTCCAGAATGTTCTTCAAACTAATCGCGAACAGTTCTGACCTGGTGATATATGGCGCATTGTCATCCATAAAAATCCCATCCTTATGTGGATACGTGAAGTCCATGAATGGCTGCAAGTGATCTGCAAGCAGCTGAACATAACCATTTTCAGTCAATGCTCGGCTCAATTGCACCAGAGGACCGAGTCCATGCCATGTAAAAACAGACCACACCATTATGCAGCCACCACCAGCTTGAACAGCGCCTTGCTGACAAATTGGGTCCATGGCTTCGTGGGGTCTGCGGCACACTCGAACTCTACCATCAGCTCGTAACAACAGAAATCGTGACTCATCTAACCGCGCCACGGTTTTCCACTGGTCTAGGGACCAGTCGATATGCTCACGAGTCCAGGAGAGTCGCTGCAGGCGATGTCGTGCTGTCAGTAAAGGCACTCGAGTCGGTCCTCTGCTGTCCTAGCCCAAGGAAGACAAATTTCGCCGCACAGTCCAATCGGACACGTCCCTCGTACGTCCCACATTGATTCCTGCAATTATTTGACGAAGTGTTGTGTGTCTATTAACACTGACCATTCTACACAGACGTCGGCGGTCTGGGTCGTTAAGTGTAGGTGGTCGCCTACTGCGCTGTCCATGATGGAATGTGACGCCTGAAATTTCATACTCTCGACACACTCTTGATACTGTGGATCTCGGAATGTTGAATTCCCTAATGATATCCGCCATGGAATGACCCATGCGTCTAGCTCCAACTAACATTCCACGTTCAAAGTCTGTTAATTCTCGTCGTGAAATCATGAAAACCCTGTGCACATGAATAACTTGAACACGAATGAAAGCTCTAAAAAACGAACTGCGCAATTATACTTTTTCGCTGCGATACTACTGCCATCTGTATATTTGCATATTGCTATCCCATGAATTTTGTCACTTCATTGTGTGAGTTAAATGTATATATATATATATATATATATATATATATATATATATATTGCTTTCGAATGAATGAAAATTCTGATTAAAAAATAATATACATGTAAGGATAACAATATAAATGACACATTTTTATCATTCTAGGTTTGACAATCTGTCTTAGACAGTGTTAACACATATACACGTAGAAAGGCCTACATACGCCTATACTCAAATTTAATATTAAAAGAGATAATTTTAAGACAAAAAAATTCCATGCATTCGAATTAAAAATAAATTGCTTTAAAATACATCTTTTATCTAGCTGCTTCTATTACAATTCGTATAAAATGAAATGTACATTTTTTATTTACCATTTTATGAGAAATTTAATTATAACTTCTACATTTGAATATTTTCTCTAATAATGAAAAAAAAATTCAACATTTTAGAATAACTCATTCTCTGAAACAAAAATTATTTATCTTATTTATGAAAAATATTTTTACATTTTTTAAGAATTAAAACGTGTAAAATATATATTTCTTTAAAAATATTATGCAATTTCATTTAAATGAGATTCTTTTCAAAGCATTATTTCTCTTGAAATATTTTTATTAAGGAAGGGAGAAAAGTAATTCTTTAGGATATTTGTTTTGTTTTGTTATTCTAAAGTTGTTTGTTTTGTTTTGTTTTGTTTGTTCTAAAGTTCTGGAATTGCATTTTTTATGTTTTCTTTATTATAAAAATCCTTAAAGCGCATCACGAAATTTATCGTACTTTAAATGAAATTGCAGGAACTGTTACAAAAATGAAAGTATTTATGAAAAATAATAATAATGCAACGGTATGTACAATATTTGCTTACATGACAAATATCATGAATAATATATTTATCTATTACATTTTTTGACGACTTTTAATATTACCATATAGTTGGGGTTTTTTCAAATGATAAATAAAAATGCTATTGCAATAGCTTCCTAATTCAAATTGAATTCCAAAATCTCTTTCTGTTGGCAAAAACAAATTTCACTTTAATGCATATTTGTTTGCAAAACCAGATTGTCTAGCAAAAAGAAATTTCTTTGAATTTCATGAAAATTTAAAATTAATAGAGCAGAATAGAAAATACTTTATGTGCAAATGTGATATTTAGTTTTCATAAAAAAGTAAATGGGTTTTTTTAATATAATTTTTAAAAAACGAGATATAACTTTGAAAAGTTTCGCTTATATCGCTTATATATGAGTTGGTTGTCAATATATATGCAATTCATACTAGAAAATAAAGAAATGAATCTTGTTTCTAAAGTATATGTCGTAATCTAACACATTTTCAAAAATTATTAACGAATTAACTATAAAAATTAGTTATAAAAATTGAAAATCTGTAATATATATTTTTTATTATTCCGTTGTTTGACATTTTGTAATTATTATTTTTATGCAAAATTCGGGCTTTATTATTTCGTCTCCACTAATTTTGAATTAAAATTAAAATAATGCTCATGATAATGGGCTCAAAGGTCATTGATTTAAAAATGTATTGATTAAGTTCTGAAGTATTTTGTGGAAAATGTTAAGGGAAAATAAAAATGTATCAATGGTTTTGGACTTGGATTAGTTTGAAATATCTATCGATCCACATATAGATAGATACCTACGATTGACTTCCGAGAAATAAGATTTCTAAACAGATTTTTGCTTTCCAATAAGTATCAATACTTTTATATATACATTCAATTATAGAATATAAATAAAGCTACAAAATTTTATATGAGATTTAGTTTTTATATGAATATCACAATTAACACGACAGGCACTAAGACGAAAGTTATATCTCCATGTTTGAAAAGCATTCCCAATGTTAGAATTTCATCTGTAGCTGCATTTCATACTTTATTTGGTTGATATCCAGGATTTCTCCACTGTATACAGTAGCCTCTAAAATCTTAAACGGAAAGATCGAGGTAACTCGTGCAATCGCGTAATGTTATATTTTCATTTTTGGTTTGAAGGACAGGAAGAAAATAGTTTTTGAAAAGCGATGTATTTCATGGAATCACATTTAAGGGATGATACTTTATTCATTGCTATTGCAATTAAATAATTATGTTTTATAAATAATGTATCATGCTGCAGCATAAAATTATTATTGCAATAATAAAGCGTAGACAGAGATTTAGTATTAGGAAAAATGCATATTATTAATGCATATTACTCCAATTAAAATTATTGTTATTAATTTTAATCAAGTCTTGTTAATATTCCATTTAAATATATCACCGTGAAGCTATATTTATAACTTAGAGAAATTAGAATTATATTTTCTTCAGAATCTGTTTAATATGTATAAACGTGTGAAAGACTGTTGTTGTTTCTAATAGCTCGCTGACGTAGTCGGTGATTTTGAGCCGAAGGTGCGCCTCTTGTTTTTAGTGGCGCCAACTAAGGACAAGAAAAAGTACTTGCTACTCTCGCATCACATCCGCTTGCACAGCCACTTCACAAATTTCACAGATAGAAAGGAAGAAGAAAAGCCATGCTCTAACCGCGACTTGAACCTAGTACGCCAAGAATACGAGGCATACGCGCTACCACTGTGCCAAGACTGCAAACGCACTTGATGGCCATTTATGGTATAGTCAACCATTGAATTCAAATATATACCGAAACAGATAAAAAAATCTGTCTTTAACAAATCCCTTTACTATTACAAAAATGATTTAATATGGCCCTTGGTTAAACGCATACATTTATCTGATGAATATCACTAAGCCGAAATCTTCTTATGAGATTAGGCTATCCAAACACAAATAAAGACTATTCGGTAGATAAAAATGAATAAAATATGCATCTTTGTCCATGTTAAAATTCTATTTCCAAAACTCGGCTGCACAAATATTCCCCATTAACGAATATAAATAGAAGAAGGCTCCATTTTTGTCACCATTTCTGTCATATTAGTCATTAAAATATAGCGTGCGGCTAATATCTCGGAATTAAACCACCGCTTTGGCGCATAATAACGGATCCAGTCGAGAAGTCCCATCTACATAATAAAGAGCGAGAAATCACGCGGCTATAAAGATGCCGGCAAGTTCAGAAAATGACGGGAGAGCTTAGCTGAAATATTCCAGAGCTTGGAATAGTTTTCCCCGGGGATCGTTCTACTAATAAGAAATAATTTTTCGTAGAAACCACGATTTTCTTAACGATTCCTTTTTTTTTTAAGTTTTATATAGGATTTTGTTTAGGAAGTTGCGGTTGAAAGTTATTTATTGATTTTAGAAGAAAGCAGAAATATTCTGTATAAATAATGAATAATTAGTGTTTATATTCAAAATCTGTATAAAAAGGTAAGTGTCTAAAAGACTGAAATAGGGTGGAAAGAATCAGTTTCTAATTTTTAATTTGCAAAAGCGCGGAAAAATTGTTTCTTGGTGTATCTAAAACAAATGACAGATAGGAAAAATATTGAAATTGGTCTTGAGGTGCCGCAATAAGTATTGAAATTTTGTGAAATTTTAATGTTGTTTTCACGAAACAATCAACTTTTGATTTTTAATATGTAATAACGTAAAAAAATTACCTTTTGGTATAGATACGATAAATAAAAATTACAAAAAATATTTACGCACGTCTTGAGGTGTGTCAATACCTTAAAGTTTTACAAAAATGCACTTTTTGCAACATTTTAAAGATTTTTGCATGTTTCGATTATAAAATGAAAAACTTTTTATAGGCGTTGTCATATAAATAACAGTATGCAAGCAATTTTACTATTATTCTGGTATGGCACTGAATCATCACCGAAATGGATGTTTTTGAGGTAAGGCGGATATTTGCTTGATAAAGACAGATATGGTTTCAAGTCAGTAGCTTTGCCGAGTTCAATGAGTAAGCGTCTCTGCTCCATCTATTGTATAACTGATTAACATAGCTGATTTGTTGACTGGTGTGGTTTGCTGTGGGTAAGAATGGCACAATTTAATTTAGTAAAGATGCTATAATATAAGAATGCTCTATTTTAGGTAAATTTTGTGATTTGCTTGAAGATGAACTGACTACATACTTAGTGCTATTTTTATATTAGAAACAGCCTCAAAAAGGCTTTGGAGAAGGATTTGTTAACGTATTTTTTTAACACTTTAGTTTCCATGATAGAACAAATATGGTCAAGAACTTCTATTTCCGTGTTTACTTTCAAAAGGATTTCACAAATGATAAAAGCTTATCAGGTTAAATACATGAATTTATTAAAGGGTAAAATTTTCAGAGAAGTTTGATTCTGAAATCACAGAATTTAGAGCAGAAGCTAGCGTTTATTTGATATGACTGACGTATAAAAGAAATAAAAAGTGCCAGTTATGGAATACAAGATTTTAAACCATCAACGTTCTAACAGGAAAATGGTTATAGGTGATACTGCTATCCCAAGTGCTTTAAGGAAGAAAGAAGTAAGAAAGAGAAACGAACTACAGGAAATAGTCAAGTTAAATAAAATAAAAAAAACTATTGCATCAGACACGATTACTGGGGACAATGACAACACGAAGAACAATAGTGTTCCTTACAAAATGATTAAAATCAAACATATCCATCAAATAGACAAGCAAAGATAAAATCATAGTTCAAAATATTTTTTTAACTTTATCTCATATTCAAGGTATATCTCTGAGCCTCCTTCCTTGCCAAAACATGTTTCCATTGATTCTCTCAAAGGCTTTACACAAAAGGTATCTGAAGCTAAACCAAATTCAATAGACAATACAAGAGACTTCGTTATCGAATTTACGAGTCTTTCTTGTCACCTGCAAGTTGCAGAAAGAGTTGTGAAACTGGTGGTCGAATCGGCTCAAAATGTCTATGATTCAATCGCTAGAGAAGGATACATAAAAGCAAAAATCGACTCACGTGTGAATATGCCAAAATTTAATGAAAAAAAAAACAGTTTAATGTGGCAATGAAGTAGAAACAAGCATTTTGCAATATGTAACATTTGTAATCATTTAAGATACAGAAGAAAAAACACATAATTTAACATAAAAAGGAATTTTTTTATTGTTATACTTTATCATTAAAAAATTTTGCCCAATTGCAATGCTTATACATATATTTAAAAGCATCTTTTGTAACATTATATGAACAAAAAATTCCTTAAAATATTTTATCAAAGTTTATAATTTTTAAAGATATAGTTGTGTTTCATCCTGCCTTTTTTAAAATTTCTTTTGGTCTTAAAACTGACTTTTCTCCACTATTACCAAATTAAAATCTAAGAAAAAAATTTTAAAAGCTAATTTTAAAGCTTTCCATTAAAAAAATCTTTTTTAGAAAACACAAGTTTTTTTGTGGAATTTTAAGATAAAGTAATACTGCGACCAATTTTTTTTTTAAAAAAAAGGGGGAGTTTAAATTTAAAAGACAGTATTTCCATACTATTACGAAACTAGAATCTTTAAAAAGAGAAATCTGAGACCATTTTCGTTCTTCATTGCTGTTGAATCTTCTTTGGTAGCAAAGTATTTTTTAACTCAGAAAATAGATTTATTATTGATGCTTACTTTGTGATAAAAAAAATAATTTACGTTTATTTTTGAAAGAACTGTTTCAAAATGCAAAATGGTACTATAGTAATTTTATCCTTTGAATTCAATGAACCTCAAAAACTTTTTTTTAAAATTAATTTATTTAAAATATTATTTGTCGGCTTCATATCTATTGGTAATCGATTTTCACCGACTATCATAAATACGAAAACTACGAAATTTTGTGCATCTATTGGTTCTCATTCAAATAGATTATTTCGTTAAATTTTAAAATTCTAACGCATCTATCAATAGATAAAAATAAAATTTGTAGAAAATGTTGCTATCGATAAATTATTTTTAAGAATTTTTTGAATTCCATAATATATAGCATGAATCATAAAGTGGATTAAATATTAAAAAGTAGAAAATTACGAAAATTAAAGAATCAAACTTTAAAAAATAATGTATCAAAAAGTAAGAGATAATATTTATTTTTTATCCAAATCAAGCAGTATCATATAGTAATTAAATTAATGTGAGGAATGTATAAGCAAAGAACCAATTTATTTGGAATACTTTCATCATAGTCTTAAGATTTCCTCATTTTACTTGGTATCCTATTTTTAATAAAAAATATATATAAATAAAAAATTAAGAAAATCATAAAAAGATAAATATAAAAGAACTATATACATTTTAGTTCACATTAATAATGTTCCTCTTAGAATAGGAACATTATTAATGTGAACTAAAATGTTTATGAGTCACTAAATGGAAAATGTATTAATACTTTGTTCGTTGTTCATCATTCTTTATAGGATAATATGATATTGTATAAATAATGCAAAGCAATGTCATCCTGTGGTATCATAATATATGAATACAAAAAGAATTGCCATCTAATATATATTTTTTCTAATTCTAAAGTTTCTAAAATGGTAGGTATACCATATTTCAAAATTATTGTATGTTCTTTAATAATAATGCATGATTTGATTAGAAATTCCTCTGAATTCTCCAAATATTTATTTGTAATATTTTTTTATTTATAAGTTATTGATATAATATTATTTATTTATAATAAAAAAAATTATTTTTGAAAAAAATGCTTTATTTTAGCATATATATTGGTATATATATATTGGTTAGCATATATATTGGCATGGGATATATTGGGTACATTATCATATTTTGGGAAAATATTGTTTCAGAAAAATCATTTTAATTCTAATAAAATCTTCTATTATTAGTTTAAAGTCTCTAAAATTTTCTAAACAAAGAACATATTATGAACTACTTTACAGGATAAATTCATTTTTGTTTCTCTAATATGCAAGTTGAAATGTCAAAGCTGAACAGCATTGCTCAAAATATCGTTTTCATTTTTAAAATAAAATTTTTGAATAAGAAAAAAAATTACTTTCGAAATGGAAATCGCATTAATAGTTGTCAATAGCCAATAAGATAGAGCTATCAAAGTTCTTTAAATCACAAAATCTATAATTTTGTAACAAACTTTCTGAAAATGTTTCATTATATTTTAAATCAAATACTTAATTAACATTTGAAATGTGCATTTAGAGTTGTATCTATCCTAAAGAATGGACTATTTAACTATTTAAATTATTAATAATGAATATAGAAATAAAATAAATAAATTGCAAAAACTCTTTTCTTCATTGATATCAAAAATATAAAAACAATTTAACATTTAATAAATTTCTTTTTCTAGATAAATGATTTATCTTTTTATTTTCTTATATTTAAATATTTAATTAACTTAATATTTCGAATTTATGATACAGATGAAAATTATTGTTTTATTTATTTTTAAACTATTTTTACACAGTCCCATTTTTTTAATCCACTTCTCATAGAGATAAAATTTTTATCTGTGTAAAGAAAAATATTTATCATGACTTTGATATGTTAACTGATGAAATTCTTAAAAATATAAAAAAGAAATTTAATGTCGTTACATTATATGTAATTAATTCTTTTAAATTCTGCAGATAAAAATTAGTAATGTTTTAAAAATTTAAAGTTTATAATTTCATTGTGTTCAGTTTCTAGTCTGAATGCATTTATTGCTAATTCAATCGTTTTTTTATACAGAGCATGCTTTGAAAAGATGAAAATCAAATTGAGCAAATTGAAAAGTTATTTTCATTGCCGCAGAAATAGTATTTTTCCACCATAGACGTGATTCTTTTATCAATATAAAATTGTTGAAACATTTCTAATCTGAGCACGCAACTCACTCGTGCATGTGCTGAATATGGATTTATAAAAAGTTTATGGTAGTAGTTAAAAAGTTTATAGCACATATGTTTTTTAAGTCAATGAAAACTGTATGAATTTATCCGTACTGTACGGTTTTTATAATCGCATCATATTTTTCTGCGTTGAAAATGAAAGTGAATAATTGAATTTGAATCAGTGTGGGGTATTTTGTTGAAAGAACGAAGAATAATAGATAAGTCCTCGACCTCAGGGGAGGATGAATTTTTATTTCCCCATTAATACATTCCACATTTAAGTAAATAGATGAGATGTCACATATTACTTCAAAGAAAAGAAGAAAAAAAGCATTTGATGGAAATGTTTGGGAAACTGCTCTTATTTAGAAACAATGGACAGATAAGTAATTTTTATTTCTTGTTGTTGTTGTGTCAAATGGCACTTGTCATGGACAAGCCCGCTGCTGAGCCCAGCAGCAGATTTTAAGCCGAATGAAGCGTCTCTTGTATTTGAGTAGCGCCAACTAGCGCCAAGAGTACGACTTTGCTACACACTCACCACATTCGCTTGCACAACCCCTTTTTACAGAGGGGCACATTCACACATCTCACAGATAGCACACAGAATAACAACCATGCCCGAACCGGGACTCGAACCCGGGACTTCCAGAACACGAGGAAGACGCGCTACCTCTGTGCCAGCAAGCCGGCTTTTCATTTCTTAAATCCACCTACTTTCCAACCAATGTATGAGAAACTTTGTTTAAATCATTATTTCCCTCCATACCAGGGCTTATATGAGTTAAAAGTTAGGAAAAAACAGCAAGAACATGTGGCGACAAATAATGACTTTCTTCTCTAACTCCAAGGAGAACGCGGTCTCCTGGTGGTGGGTTCTTGGATCGTAAACTGTTGGGTTTCGGATTCAAGACCCGATTCCGACGAAGAATCTTCATATAAGGAGATCTGTTACACGTTAGATACGTCAAGGCCAAACGTCATCTTTCTGTTATGATGTGATTTGGAGCGGGGATGAAAACCCAAGTGTCGTTTTCGTCCTCTGATGTAGTTCAAAATCACCAGAGCCGTCCTAAAATAGCTCTAATTTTACTTTACAATGGGACATCAATGTAACCAAACTAAACTAAACATCTTCCCTACCTCAAAAAATATTTTTTTAAAACCAAGAAAAAATAATTAATGTAGAGCGTCTTCGAATTGGTATAAAAAAGACAAATTAAGAGAAACAATGCTGAGAACGAAACATCTGCAAAGCTCATCTATTTAATCTCGATTTTCAAAGCCTGTCACCATGTAGCAACACGGATCAACAACAAAAAAACTATTGATGCTTATGTCATCACAATCCCCTCATTTGTTACAAAACGTGCAACAAGTAAATGCAAAAGAATTACCATATTCCATATATAGCTATTGGTAAGTATTTCTATCACCAAAAATGAAACGGATGATATATAATTCTTATTTTATTTCTTAATATTTTCTTTGGTATTATAACGTTCAAAATCATGAACAAGCAAATGTGGATTGACACTTTTCGTTTTTATTGGGCTCAAGGTATCTTTTCTATTTCATCGAAGGCATTTTGTAACTATCTTTTTTTTCCCGCATCTTATACCATTTAGAAAATATTTACTCTAACTCTGTTATCTTCTTCTAGGTGGCACGATAACCAATTTCATGGAGTAGCACGCGATGCTCCTATCACTATGTCTAGCCACCAAACTTTTTGCAATAATTGTCGCCGTTTTCTTAAGTAACATGTTGGGCAGCTGTAGATTGATGTCAGGTTCGTTTCCGAATAAAGTAAATGAACGATGATGAAAGATATATTTATTACAGCAAATAATACATCCCAAAACTCACAGCATTACTAAGAGATGAAGTTATTTTTTAAATAATACAGAACAAGAAGTCATTCATTAATATCTTTCTTGACAATGCAGACTCTAATGGTATTCAAATTCTAACCATTTCAACTTCTCTTTTATTTTAAATATACTTTTTTCTTTATTTTCATTCCAACTGCTCTTCAGATATATTTTCTATTTTCTATTTGACAAGAAACATTTTCACCTGAATTTTTGACAGATATAAGTTCTTTAGCTTTCCAATCAAGCTACAATATCAATTTTTGACGTGCGGGCCATTACAATTTGTTTGGATTTCAGTTGTATAATCTCAAATAGAAGTCGAATTCATTGTAACCTGGACTATCAAAATATTATATAGTGCTATTTATATAATTCTGAATTCAAATTGTAAGAATATTTGAAATGATATGAAAGTTTGAGAATTTTGGCAAGTACTATGCACTGATATTCATGTTAAGACAATTTCATTTTATTAGCTAAGCATATAAACAGAAATTTCCATTCATTTATCAAACATATACAATATTTTTAAATATGTCTTCGTATACTAGAAGTTTGAAAGAAATATTTGGTGAAAGAATGGTTTTACAATGACAGGAAAATGTATTTATAAACCTCAGATACTTGAAAACATAGAGAAATACAATGGAGTAATTTTAAAAATTAGCTCTTAAAACAACTTTCAAAATTTTACATATTATTTTTTTTTTCAAAATAGAAATTTTCTACGTCTATATGAATTTTTATTCTGATTATCTATTGTTTCGTTACTTGAGAAAGCTCCGATCTCATGATCTTCAGTTTTTTTAAACTATACAAAGGTATCTTCTATATTTATCCATCTATTCTCAAACATTTCTGTCTTAAAAATTGTACCAAAAATTTTGAGGTATTCGATATTTCAGAACAAAATGGAAATGCCTTGACGACTTAGTGCCTTCGATAACGGATCTTCAAGAACGGACGACAAATTCTCTCAGGAGACTAAATCTGGGCTGTTTCCAGTCTGTGCATCGTTTTTCAAAAAAAGTTTCCTATTTCTTTCCTTAAAAAGTTTAAGAATATTCTTAGAATAAGCTGAAAGTCCGTTTCATAGGCAGTGATTCTTTTGCACAGAAAAAAGCAATAAATACTTCAGATATAGATTCTATGTAAAATATTCAGTCTGTAGAGCAATGCAGAAACTTCTTAAAGGTGGATAGGATCTACCCTACAGCGTGCATACATCACGTGCCTTTTCTTTAATAACAGAACGAGCATGAACCTCGAATTCAAGTTCAAAAATTATTTTTTTATTCAAACATATTTTGAAATCCAAATATAAGGTACACTTTGATACTTGAGAATAAATAGGATTTGCGATGGTGAACGGAATAGTTGATATTTATTTGTCGTTTTTCTATTGATCTTTAGAATTTTCTTTTTTAATAAACCTTAAATATTCACTTTTTAATTGGAATTTATGTCTAAATTATGTATAGTATAAAAAATTATTGTCGGCAGGGCATGAAACGTTTACTTATTTCATACTAGAAGTCTTAGAAAAAAATCTGACAAAATCGTCATAATGATATAAAAAATACAGATATGTCAGTCATACTATCCTTTAGCAAGCCAATATAAGCTTATTTCAGTCATCAGTTATAATATAATTGCCGTTGGACGACTTTTCGGCCTTTGTTTTCATATTCACTCAGTTAATAAGTTGTTATTCATTGTTTCAGTTTACATCATGAAAGAATTTTTTAAAGAAAGAATAAATATAAACTAATTAAATATTAAAATAACCGTAATGCAAATAAAATAGGAGCATTTTATAAAGCATATACTGTAGAAGCGGCACAAATCAATAAAATATAGGGTATCTGCATTAGTTTAAATTGTTGAATGCTGTTTAACCGTTAGCACTCTGGGTAGAAACATGAGTCATGTGATTTCTGTACTAATGACGGTCATACGTTATCATGAAAGTTTCTAACAGGGAAAATTCTATCATTTTTTTCGTACTAACCTTTCAAGCATCCCTTTAAAATGCAAAAAAGCACAAATTCTATTTTTAATTTCAAATTATTATTTTTTAATTATAGAAATCCATATGCCGTGCAATTTATTTTTTTCTCAAACATAAAAAACTATTCCAAATATTTTTTGCTTAATTTTCATAATTTTTTGTTATACTAATATTTTAATCGATTTCATTGTTTTAAAGTATTTTTAATCA
This sequence comes from Argiope argentata, assembly GCA_026289955.1. Lineage (NCBI taxonomy): Eukaryota > Metazoa > Arthropoda > Arachnida > Araneae > Araneidae > Argiope > Argiope argentata. The sequence continues at coordinate 1,542,020 of JAOUZG010027119.1, forward strand.
TGTGTTTTCGGCCATTTTTGGAAGCTAGGAAATGATATTGCTTATTAGACACGCTTTACCTGAATAAATTAGGAGAGTTACAAGCTACGAAAGATAGCGTTCAATTTTTATATAATTACTTGTGATCCTAATAATTATGTGTTTAATAGTCCTATGTTCTCCTGGTTCTTATCTCAATTAGAAAGACGAGAGCAATAAGCACAATTAATGCATAATAATTCTAAACATTAAGTTGAGCATAAAAAAAGTAATTTCAATTAAATGCAGTTAATATTCCCCACGAACGGAAGGTCACAAGGGCGATTAATTATTGAAGATTCCCATTTTAAATTCTATTTTTTGTTAATAAAATAAATATTTCAACATTTTTAACAGTAGAGCATATTTTTATATTATTCAAATAGCTTAAAACATTTCATATTTTTTACATTTTATAAACAATACAATCAAAATATACTTTATTGCGCAATTTTTATAATATGCTGCTTTAATCCGCATATTGGAATTGCAGATATTATTTATAGATATTTTCTAAATTCTCCAATATTAATACTACATTTTGTTTTCATGTTAAATTTTAGAAAGAAAAGTTATCGAGAATTTTAAATTAAAGAAATGTTAAATTGAAAAAAGTTTAAATAAAGTGAAAATACAGCTAAAGGTTTCTTCGAATCGAGAATTCTTAGTCAAAATCTTGCATTTTTTAAAAAGATATTATAATTTTTAATAATGACCTGTTTTTCAGTTCTTTTCGTATCCAAGCAAATCCATATAAATTATATTTCAGAAATTTAGTATTTATGCTTACTAATCTTAGTTTTAGTCATTAATGATGAACAAACAACTACCCTAAGACGGAAAGATTTTGACCGAAATTATTGTAAATACAGACAATCTTTATTAAATTCATGTTCTGAAACGTCTTCAAAAATTTTCATTACTCTCCAAAGAACTGTAAATGTTTTAACTGCTTGATAATCTAAGTATTTAATGTAAGAAAGGAAACTATTTTTTAAATTTTTAATTCTCTTTTAAGTAAATAATTTTTGCAACATATTCCAGCTTCTTTAATTTTTGAAATGAATAAATTTAATTTTTTAAATAAAATATTTGAATGAATAATACTTATTAATTTACGCTCTTTTTATCCTACATGATTTCAGTTGAACCTATCAACTAAAGTGAAGTCAATAAGCAATCTTCACAATAAGTTATTTGCCATAACATTGAAATCCTATGATCACTTTGGTTTTTATTTAAATTCTCGAAATATTATATCGTAAGAAAAACTAATTGTTTAATAAATATTTTCTAAGGATTTAATTTAATATTTTAATTTTGATTTAAAATATTGCAACATTTATAATTTAGAATCTTTTGCTTAGTAATACCTATTGCGAGAAATACTTTTAAATTTGAATATTCATCTGTTTTTAATCCGAAATAAATAATATCTCTTCCCAAATAGTCTTTTGACTTCATAGCAACAAATTAATGCTATTCATAAATCTCATTTCTTCTCACTCATTGAAAATCATGGAAAATCTTACTTAAATTTTTAATCATAATGCATAGGTCACACCAGCAGAGGTAACTCTTTTCGCATTACAATCACGTCACGTCTAATCTTCTGTAATACATCCAAAACATAATGTTCAAACGAAGAAATTAGTCTCTAAACAATAATTAATGGGAAATATCAAGGCGCTGTATTCCGAAGCATCGAGTTCATTTTCTGTTGGAGTACTTTACTAACAGAAATAAGCCACCTTAACGAGATAACGCTCCATATCTTTTCTGTCTGCCCCCTCATAACGAGATGAGGCACTCAGGCGGAAACTTCCTCTCAAGATGGGCAACTAAATATCTAATTTTAAACAATGCATGCCGTGCCCTCCTCTCCCCGACGTCATGGAATAAATTCCACCCATTTCTCATCCGCTGATTAGATGTCAACCAATATTAACTTGATTTGTAAGGTTTCCAAACGTTTCATAAGCTGGGAAAGGAATGTTATATCATATGAACTACTTCAAAGCAGTGGGAAGGGTTTTTGGAGAGTTTAAGCACTAAACATATGGACTGAAGAATAGTTTTCCATTCTATACGATGAGGGTATGGGTAAGATCGAAAATTTCTCTAATGGCCAAAAAAGCGATAGATTTGTGTTGTACTGTTCTCATTCAATGACTATCTCGGCTGATGAGGGTGTAATGAAAGTTTCAGACTTTATAAAACAACGAAGAATTTTCAAACTAATTACAGAGGAAGTTAGAAAAATAAATTATTACTAATTTAATTATTTAGGAGGAAATTTAAATTATTGTCGACTAAATTGAACGAATAGGGATGGTTCTAATTACCGTGATTCGCTTTTAAAAGCAAATCTATTAATGAACTAAAGCTCTATAACATGTCGTTAGAAGAAGAATCCCTTATTTTCAAGTAATTAATTTGAATTAGTAAATGTTTTTTATAAATCTGCACAGTTTAAAAATAAATAAGCAATGCCGATTTTTATTAATTTTATTTAAAAAATATTTAAAAATTAAACAAAAAATAATATTTTTAAATAAAACTTATTTTAAAATTAAAATTATATTTTAATTTATTATTTAAAATTATGTTTTAAAATTATTACTTATACTAAAATAAATGGACAGCTTATATGAATTATATGATTATATAGGAATTTACATTATGCAGTTTTTAAGTTATGCAAATACATGAGAAAATAAATTTACGTAGAATATTTTCATTATAAATGAATTCTTAAAAATAAATTATTCTATATTCTAATAAATTACATATACATCTTAAATGTATCTTACATATATATCTTTAAATATATCTTACATATGTATCTTTAAATTATTCTATATTCTAATAAATTACATATATATCTTATGTTTACATATATATCTTAATGTATATTATAATAGATCAGATTCATTTCCATTCAAAGAAGAATTATCATTTGTTTATAAATAAAAAGTAATCACTATAACTCCAAACCTTTTGCTATATCTGGAAGACCGTATTATTGTGGACCTTTTGTATCTTCATTAAAATGAAGTAGCCATGCCATAAAGAAATAATTTAAGGAAAGTATACTTCAAAACGCTTTTTATTAGGTTTTTTGCACTGCTTATGATAAAAATGCATTCTTTTTTCAAGAATCAAAACATTTTCCTTAGTTGTATTGTAAGTTTATATATTGTCATCAAATCATTCGATGTAATAAAGTGGGATTGTCGTAATACAGTAAATCTTCTTCCACAGAAAAGACGACGCAGATAGATAACTATTTTTAAGCATAATTTTTTTTTCAAAAGTTTCTCTAAAATTAGCAAACATAAGAACTCGTGATGTTTGATTACAGTAACCATTATATCAGCGAAGAACAATTTCATATTTTAAAGTGCTTCCAATAATCTTTCAAATTCTAACTAATTCTATTATTCAATAATAATGCCGTTCCGAAAATTTATAACGAGCCCAATTATAAGCTCAAATTATTGTGGATTATATTATAAAATTCTGTATCTATCGATTATATTATAAAATTCTGTATTTATCACAGAGGAAATAATGCATTTTTTTAAATTGCTTTTCCCAAAAATCAAAATCTTTCTGAACTTTTTTAAGTAGATGTGCGGGTATTCTCTAAGAATCCAGACTGTTGGTCACTATCGACTCGGTCTCCGGGGTGTCCCGTTCCTCATCATGTCCCTGCCTCTATGTAATCTTTTTTCCCTCTCTAAATGGACAGTCTCATGAATAAAGGATTCGTCGGCCATCCCCCCGGTAAATGGGACTTTTATGTACTTGTCACCAGTCTGCTAGGGTGGCAATTTGCATAAAAGAAGAGGACAGGATCAAATCGTCAGAGTTTGTTATACTCCAATTTGCACCAAAGACAATGATGCATGAATATAAAAAATATTGGATTTCTTAGACTAAAATTAAGAAATATATTTTTTTTCTTCTGAAATAAACATGTTACTCAAACTGTTGTAAGATAAGCATATAAATAAACAAGTAAGTAATATTAGGTATTTGCATATATTTTAATCAGCGATATATGTCGGTAAATATGCGAAGTGTCTATATAAACGCCATTGGTTTTGGACTTTACCAGTTTACTATTTAATTACTGTTATCATTTTGAAAGATTTCCATTTAGTGTTATTGAGTTATTCTGAGAATAAAGACGCCAATCACGGAACGTACCTAACTGCATTTTCGAATTCTTTGTTTTTTCATGCTTAATTTGAAGAAATCTGCCGCCGAAGTCCATCAGACACTTTTAGAAACTTACGGTGATGCTGCTCTGCCAAATGCCAAGCGTCGGTTTTGGTTTCAACGATTTTGGTGATTTCGATATCAATGACAAAGAACGGGAGCGAAAAAAATTCGAATACAATCAATTCCAAGACTAATTGGACGAAAATGGAGAAAAAGTTGTAGAAAACGATGGGAAATATTTTGATTGATATATATAGTACCAACTTTTCTCAATAAAAGCCCTTTAAAAGTTTTCAAAACACTTAGAAGCACCTAATATACATCTAACACAAATTCCGCTTTCCATCTAATTTTAACAATAAATCATGAATTCGATGAATTTATGGAATTTAATCAGCCTAACCTTTAATGTAGACCTTATATAAGGAATGTCATAAATGGAAAATGAATGTAACATATTTTTATTTAGATTCATTTACATACCATTTAGAATTCAATTACCAATTCAATTTTATACCATTTTTTATCATACCATTTAGAAGCAACAAGTGGTAATTTATATTAGCCTCGTAATTTAGATCAAGAGACTTTGGAATTTTGTTAGGATGACTACGGTACATATACTCCGATTATGGAGCTTCCGATTATATCCATGAATGATTTAACTTGGATAAAACTCTGCGTTAAGCTTCCGAACTTCTCATCCAAAAGTCAGGGCTCTATCACCAGGCATCACAGCCTTAAATAGAATGAAAAAAAAATTGAGTTGTTTATAAATTACAATCTGACAAAGCAGTCAATGAAAAGTGAAATAATTTGAAATAATAATTTAAAAATTGATTTTTTTATTAAAACTTGTAAGTGCTGAGAGATATAAAATCAGAATATTCATGAGTAGATATATAATCAGCACATTACAAAATAATTTCCATCCTACATACTGGAAAGGAATGGCCTCATACAACATTGTACCTCGCATCGGGGTTCATGTAGATTGAGAGTCCATAAAACAATCTCTCGAAAATCACAAGACGTTTACTAATAAAAATCTCTCGAAAATGCAGAAAATGACAGCAGTGAACAAGTCAAAATTGTGCAGCTCCTTTTCGACAATTATAATGGAAAACAGCTTCCAAACGCAGAGGTTTCTAATACCTCAAACATATTACACCATGCTGTGCACTAGATTAACACTAAAGTTTTCACTTCTCTCCAATAATCATGGTTCAATGATAAGACTATCAAAGCACTGTCCTCGAAAGAGGACTATCCCCTTATGATGAAAGTCTGGAGAAATGACAAGACCTTTTGCTATATTACCAGGAGCTTTTTTACTAGGAAGAGAACTAGGAAGAGAACTATCCCCTTCTTGGATGTGACTGCTTATTGCTATCGCTTTTATTATATTGTCATTATCTAGGTGGGATCATGGAAGATGGAACGGATTGACTAGGTGGCACTTTCTTCGTGAAGCTGGGTTTGTGGTTGGCTGAGGAAGGAAGCTTGAGTGAATGAAGATTATTGGTTGATACTGGTGATGTGGGTGAGTGGGGGTGCTGCTGAAAGCAAACAAGGGTTTTTCGATTTTCTTATAGTGTGGGAGAATCAGTTTTGATTTTTTATAGTACTAAGTAGTGGCATGGGCGTTGTTTATGTGCATTTAATTACTCAAGTGGATGAAAAGGGTTAAGCGTGTTGGTGAACGGATTAGGGAGTTAGAGGAGGACATTTTTAGGCATTTCCATTTTTTGGAATGGGGTTGTATTTAGGGATTATTTTTATTGCTTCGTTATTGATATTACCTATAGGGCTGTGAAATTTATATCTGACTTGGCGTGAAAATCTAAGACTTTCGCTAAGTTTCTGGAAAGCTCTAGGCTATTTCGCTTAGTAATGGTCCTAGAGCTTAAGGGATTGAATATTCCGCAACTCTCTGTTTTTTGCAAAATTTAGCCAAAAGGTAGCAAAATCACTAGAAGTGCCGTTTCTTCGTAAAATACGCCTAAATTGTACGAATGTTGCCCCGGAATCTGTTTCAGATCTGTCTCAGATATATCAAGACTAATACCAATATTTATAGAAATATTTATAAAGTTTGTATTAATATTGAGACATTACAGTTTAAATAGGAATCATAATATTAACAATTATATCAGATTACCTACAAAACAAAACAAAAATATTCCATTCAAAAAAATTAAAGATCCCCCTATTATTTGATATTTTTTGGTCGTTGTCGTTTAACTTAGATTTATCCCTTAATATTTTTTGATGATAAGATCTAATATTAAAATATTTTTTTAACAAAAATCTCGAAATTCAGACAATTCAGTCTATTCGTCAGAAATGATTTGCCAGATTCATGAAAAAAATTATAGAATTTTACATGGTTAACTTCAAATTGAAGTAGCAATTCATTTAAAAGGCAACATTTACACAGCTGCATTTTCCATAATCATATGGAAGAAAATAACAAAATACGTAATAAGATGTGTCATCCAATTAAGAATTTTATAAATCTGCTTTTAATTCTTTCAAAACAAAAGATACATATGTGCGTTTGAATTGAATTTCCCAAATCTTGCCCCTCTACGTTACAAAAAATCACCTGTTATTCGATTAAAGAGCGTGGATTTTACCTTTTGGAACGAAATTGTATCTTCAAGATGCCATTATTAATGGATGTTCTGGTTCCAAATACTGGTCTCTTATATTAAAATTTATTTTTATGAAGTAGAATTGGTGATGGAAAGTGTTGAAAAATCATTGCATTTTCCCGAATATAAATAGAAACGTGCTTATTTTGACTGTTAGCACCAATCCCTCTCATGGGGGGTATGATTTTAACTGTACAATAAGCTTTTTTTAACATTTGGAACTTTATTTATTTTTAAAAGACCGTATTACCTCTTCCAGAGAGGAGGTTAAGTATATGTATGTGTTATCTGTTTATGTATTTTTCCTACAATATTGATTAAAATATTCAGTTTTAATTCTAAAGTAGATTATTAATAAATTGAATTTTTTTTATTTGCTTAAACAAGATAAAAGATATACTACCTATGAATGTAAGCTGTGTACCTCTACTTTGTAATGATCTGAGTTTTGAGATTTTTCAGGTCTTTGAATAAATAATTGTAATAATATTCTTAGAGTATTTTATATTACTAAATGCACATATTTATTTTATTTTATTTATTTATTTTATATATTAACAATAATCTGTAGTGAATTTAGGTATTTTTAATTGTAATATATTTTTAATGTTTACTTTTTGATATTAATTATTTTAATTAATATTTTTACATAACTGAATATATGATATATATTCATCACATATTCAAAAATTGTTTCATTTCTTTGAAAAAAATACTTTTTTACTCGTTATTATGTAGAATTCTACGAAAATTAATATGTTTTGGACTTAGTGAGATGTATTCCTGCATAAAGACACTTTTGTCCTGTAGTAGGACTGCTTTCTCCACCGTTCCGAAGGGGCCTGAAATGAGTTAATTTCCACTATGACGTTGCTACCCCAGCATTTTTAATTTAAAAATTGTACTTCAAAGTGTTTCAAATGAAAAAGAAATACTCAAAACTTTTATTATTACAGAATTCGCTTACTCAAGTAAAAAAGGAATTTAAGAAGAAGCAGATATTATAAGGTTTTTTTTTTTTCTATAAACGCATGAAACATTTTTTTAAAAAAGGATTAATAAAGTGGTAGAATAGAAAAATCAAAATAAAAGTTTCTCTCTACATACAAAAAAAAAAGAATTACCACCATTTAGAAATTTAAATTAATTTTAGAATTGCTCAGATTTAAACAGCTTGAAGTAGGAAATAATTTCTGATTTTATGCCAAGATCCTAAATATTAATCTTAGTTTATTTATCTTTTTTTGAAAATTAAGAATTTTTATATTTTGCTCGTTTCCACAATTATCATAGTTATCAAAAGCAATATTACAGATTTCTTTACTGTAAATCATACTTTAAAAATAAGTATTTGATTTTCAGCTGTCTTAAAAATCCAAATATGTGCATAAAATTTAAATTGGATCAGAAATATCTGAATATATTTACCTCAACCTATGAGTTCTGTAATAAATTCATTTTTCACCGATACCTTAAATTAAAGTTGCTCTGCCAAGTAAATACCGGTAAATTGTTTTCAAAATTATTTTTTTACTGTCTTTTGATTAGTTAAACGTATCTGAAAATATTTTTCAGGAATAGCTATCATAAATATAGATTTAGATGTTTAGAATATTTTATTCTTGAAAACAATAAACAAACTATGATAAAAAAAATTTACTCATTTATATTGAATATTATTGAATTTACTGTATTGAATTTACTCATTTATATTTATATAATTAGATGTTAAAAATTCGACAGATATGAAATATTAATATCTTATATAATTCTATGAATTAAATTGTGATTCACAATCTTTTCCCACAGTAGAGGATGAAATTTAAAACTTTTCAAAAATCTACTCGTTTCACAGTTCATCCAAATAATTCCTATCACTAGAAATAGAACAAACCGATCCCCGGGAAGTCTTTCAACACCCAATTATCGGAAATTTTGATGGGTTTGCACCCTTTTCTCAAAGTGGCCCTGAGGACTAATCAGTCTTCGACTAATTGGAACAGAAAACAAACTGCCCCAAACGAAGCCCTTTCACCTATTGCTGCTGCTATCTCCCGCTGCAGTGCCGTGTCATTTGTCGTCACATTCCTAATTTGAAGAACGTGTTCGATTAGCTCTCCGGGATCTCGACGGTATTGCAGGTTATCGCATCCAACAGGCAGCGGCTTAACACCACGCTGGAAAGATTGGACCATTAAATGCCCCGCCTACAGTGAGATGTATTCCAGCAAATCCTACTCTTAACGTATTTATATTGTGTAGTCAGTAGTTGATTTTCCAGGAATTGTTCTCGCCCTGCGTAGTTGTAAATTGGATCCTAGACGCTAATATAGCTTGTAAGTAATTTCCTCTAAATGTTGCAAGCATATAACTTTATACTAAGTAAAGATTAACAAACCAGTATAGAATATAAAAATTCTTGATCTGATTAGAAATCATAGTTAGCCTTTTGACGAGTTTTCTTTAAGATGAATATCATAAATTTTAAAGCAGTACATTTTTTTCATAGATAGTTACTCTGTAAGAAATAACTATATAATATCTTTCAGATGTGGTCAAACAACACTTAGTTGGAAAAACTGTATAAAATAAAAATCATAAATAAAATTCACATAAATACTTCTGCGTAGTAAATTCCGGAGATAAATCAGAAATAGTAAAAGCTTCTGTAATATTTTTGGAATTATTAAAAGTATTCTTTGAACAATTGTCTCGAATACTTACACTTTGAAGTTTCGAGTTTTAGCCATATATTGTAGTACAGAATATCGAGTATCAATTTTATATCTTTTTCCATATACTAACTGGATGCAAAAAATGGAAACAGATTTGCAATTTTAGGATGAAGATCATATTCAAATTTCATTTATATTTTTATTTTTCTGTAGTCTCGTTCACTTAAATATGGTTACACAAACATAATGATTAGAAAATCTATTCTTTTAAATCTATCAATTTCTTCTTTTTGAATTTAGTCTAAGATTAGTCACATATAATCTATATTAATAAAAATGCAACTCGAAATGCGTTGCTAAGCGCAAAACTGGAGAACGGCTTGACCGATTCGGCTAACTTTTTAAAAATATTTTCGTTAAGACACGAGGATGGTTCTTATGGAGAGAAAAAATTTAAAAAAAACTGCGTGGAAAATAGTTAAAACGACACTTTTCTTACTTTCAAGCCAAAAATCTGCATTTCCTTCCCCCACACCAACTGAGTGAGATAGCAGGAAGTAATAAATTATGATTTGTTTAGAAAGAAATACGCGAAGTCAGTTGGTTTTCATTCATAGATAACGGGATGTTTAAAAAAGAAAGAAAACAGTTGCTTTTATTATTAGTCGGTATGAATATTTAATCTATGCCTGCTCAAAATAAAGTCTGGGCAGCGAAGAAAAAAAGTAATAACAAAGCTAGAAAAGAAAAGAAAGGTGTGTGTGTCACCATTATTTCGTCTGTGCTAGGTATTTTCCAAGCTATTTTTAAGCTTTTGCATTTCTTGAAAAACAATTGTGTCTTTATTTGTTTAGTGTGTTTACATTTATGAAAATTTTAATCTCATTATTCTATAAAAACAGAATTTTAGACCTTTCCCTCCACCATTTAAGTTATATATCAATTCCGGGACAATCATTGCTCGGATAGAAAGAGAAAGATGAGTAGTACAGTGAACAGATCATCTGAAGAAAATAATAATAAATAATACTATAAATTAATTATATGATTATCAAAATTTGTTTGGTTTAAAAATATTTTGGTGAAAAACCAGTTATGAGACACAGCTACATAAAATATTAGCGAGTATTAATACTGGTGAACCGACTGGTCGCCAAAGGCGGCTAGTAACATAATATATCGTAAGATAATATAAAAGTAAATAACATAATAAACATAACAAAACAATGATGATGATGGCAATAAAATCCTAGATTTAGTTCCATCCAAATTATAATGTTTCAGAATAATCTTATTCAAAACACATGATTCCAAAAAAACCAAACTCTGGTAGGTCCTTAACATGAAGATTTATCCAAATTTCATAGTCGTTCATTCCAAATCGCGTTTCGTCGAGTATATGATAAAGTGAAATAACGACTACAATAAAATGAAAGTTACCTTAGACTGAAATCAATAATACGATGAAACATGAATTCACATTTACACAAAAAATGCCTGTTAATTCAAAAAAATTAAATAGAAGTTTCTGAATTTGTATTAGAAGGCAACCATTTGTATTTGTAGCTAAAAGTTGCAATGGTTATAAATTGCGTCTCCCCAAGTTATTAGCTGTAGAAACGAGATAAGGCTTTCCACTGATATTTAAATAATGCTCTACATTTTTTGCTATAGGGTAAGTTTTGAATATTTCTGGCAATTAAACTGTTTACAGAATTTATTTCGAGACGAAAAAATGCGTCATTCATGTGTGTCTGTTTTGCCAGAAAAGAAGAATTTAAACCGAATATTTTTTCAGACATAAATAATTAAGTGGTTTGAGAAATAGAATGGTCGAGAACTTTTTTGTAAGATAATTTCATGAATTTATGTTTTAGAACGTACCACAAATTCGATGATGATGGATCTTGGAGCATGGGGGAATCTTTATCAATAATTATATATCAAATACGTATATAATACAAATATGAAAAATTATATATCAAATACGTAGTAGTTACATCGCTGATGTTTATATCTTTCTTTATCCGTCTTTGTAAAAAAATGGGAGAATCTATTTTTAAGTATGAATAGAAATAGTAAAAGTAAGAATAGGAGAATCTTCAATAATAATTAATAAAAAAACGTTTATTTATATTTTCAAAATGGGACTTTTTTTTACAATTGTTATTTACAAAACATTTTCTTTATTTCATTTATCCCACGTTATTAAATTACAAATGTTCTATTAAAAAAAACAAAAACAAATGAGATTTAATTATCGTCACTAAATGAGATCTTAATGTAAAGATGTTTCTTAAGAATTTTAAGAACTGTTCCTCAATTCAATTGATCAACCTAACAAAAGAAATCTATGTTCTTATGTATTGTTAGTAAAATAATATTTAAAATATATAAAACAAAAATTATTTCATTAAGGGATTGACGAATGTTATATAAAAATGCAAGAATAATTATTTGTTTCTTTTTAATAATTACTTTAAGACATTCACAAAAGAACCAGAAAGAATCGTACACCAAGTCGTATTCAAATAAGGAGATGTTCAACGTATCATCGCAACGCGATGCGGTCGATAGTGCATATATAAGACAGCAGGTGTCTGAAGAGGATATTACATTTATTTTTGTTGTTATAATGACAGGTTATCAAGATTTAAGCGATTTTTAGCGGTGAGTAATTGGCGGCTCACGAGAGAGGGAGCACAGCATTTTTGAAGTAGAGATGAAATTTGGATTTTCGTGTAAGACCATTTTTAGGGTGTAGAGGGAATATCAGGTTTCAGGTAACTGCATCTCTAACAGCGATGCGGCTTGAAAAAGGCCTTGATAGAACGGGATCATCGACGTCTTAAAAGATTCGTTACACAAGACAGACGTTCAACACTTCCTCACACCTGCAGATATGAATGCATGCCCATCAACAAGTGTCAGTGTAAGAACTATCAAACGTATCCTAATTGATATGGGCTTTCTCAGCCGCAAACCATCTCGTGTACCATATATGATTCAGCAACACAAAGCTCTGCTGACTAGGCTCTTAATGATTGGAAAAACGTAGTCTGGTCTGAGGAGTCCCTTTTCCAAGTACATCAGATGGATGGCTGAGTAAGGGGGTGGAGGAAACTCAAGAAACCATGGATCCCTCATGCCTACAAGGAACGGTTCAAGCTGGTGGAGACTCTTTGACGATAAAGGGTGGGTGCATTTAGCATGAAATGGGATTGTGGATGTGTGTAGACTCAAACCATGATAGGTCATCGGTACTTTAACATCCTTTCTGACCCTGTACATGCATTCCTGTCCTGTGTACCGATTTGGGCAATTCCAACAAGATAATGCCCTCCCCTCCACACACAGAGATTTACAGTAGTCACTGAATGGCTTTAGTAGCATTCTTCTGAACTTCTTTCTCTTGACCACTTAATTCTCCTCACACGCACATTATCGACCATGTCTGGGATGTTTTGAAATGTTTTTCTTTGGGGGGGGGGGGGGTCTCCACCACTTCGCATCCCAATGGCTTTGTTGACGGCCCTGAACGAATCATTGCGTGAATTGTCCACAGAATATCTTTATAAATTAGTTGATTTTCCGCCATGCTATGCTGCAGCCCTTCACTTTAGCCCTTCACTTCAGCCATTGGGGGCACTTTAAGATATTATATTGGTGTAACACTTTCTCTGGCACTTTAGTGTGTTTAAAACTTTTACCAATACTAATTCTTTTAGCTATAACAGTGAAGTATATAATTAAATGGGAATTTCATCATCTAGTCACATTTAATGTATTTTCAATGCTGCATTCATGTATTAAGGTATGTTGCATTATTCTAACACTTTTAAATGCATTTTTAAAGAGCGTTTCAAGGAAATTAAAATTTATTTTAAATATAATTGTGCTTCTTTTATTTCTATACGCACATAAAAATTTTAATTAGTTTTTCGCATTGTTTAGTTCATTTTTTAACATGTTGAAAAGGTTAAGAATTTTCAAAACAAGGACATGTGAATTCAGTTTATGGAAAGTTAAATTCAAATTACTTTATTATCTGCATGAATAAAAAGTGGAAAATTGGTCACTCTTTAAATAATGACTACTTACACTGATATAAAAGAATTTTAATTATATTAATTGCAAAGTATTATTTAAGTATATTTGAATAAAACATAATTTATTATTTTCAACTTTTTATCTTTTTGTCTTACATAAAGAATCTTTTGGTATAACTTTGTGTTCTTACATAAACCTTTGAAAAGAAATTAATTACTTTACTAATTAATTCTTTTCATTTTGTAAAAATAATTAAATTTTAATAAGTACACATCTCTCTATACAAGAATTAATGTTCAACAAAGAATGTTTATTTATTTAAATTATTTCTCGCTTGCCTATAATAAGTTTGTATTATACATAATGCATTTAATCATCAAGCAAATTTTAATTTAAAATACAGAACAAAGGATACTCAAGACTTTTTTAAGTCATTAATTTTTTAACCACATTCTTTTGAAGTATGTGATGAAGTCGTATTTCAAATTTTATTTATTTATTTATTTTGCATTATCTGTTATCTCCTAAGCGCTTGTTATAGAATTAAGGAATTCCATTAAGCAACAGGTACAATGTTTCAGGCCTAAGAAAATTATTCAACATCAAATAAATATATGACTCAATTTCTTTCTCCCCATGCAAGTGCTGCATTTTTTTATTCCAAGGTATAGCATTTAAAAGTCATTCAAATGCTCAGATTTAAATAAATCAAGAAACTGATTTAAAAGCAAATTTAATTAAGAAACTCAAATCAAAGACATGAGTTCGAAATCTTTGTAAACAAGAATAAAAGGTAAGTAAATAACTTAAAGATATGCTACCAAGTTTTAGCAAGATAACATTAATAAAAAAAGAATTAATTATTTCAAAGTTCTAGGAAGAATTTTAATTTGGTAAAATGTATATAAATGGGAATAAAAAATCTGGAATCATTACATCAAATAATAGATTTAAATAATATGTTTCAGTGTTTTAATATAAACAACATGAACAATTCCCCAAAATGTGTCCACAATCAATTATTTGTTAACTTTCTCTGTTATAATGGCTTTATAAAATTCTTCTTGAATTATTTGGTTATGGAATTTGAATTAGCTGTTGGACAAACTTAATATTTAGGGATTATGTTCTTGATAAATAAAATGGAAACAAAAGTTATCACTAAATTTGAAGAAAGCTATAATTGTATGAATGGAAATTTCACTATAGTAAACCATCTTTAAAAATTGTGTAGCATTCTAAAAGATTATTTAAAATTTTGAAAAATTATTATAAGAAATTATAAGATATTGAAAATGTTTTGAGCAATCATAAACAATTTAAAAATTCAGAAAACGAAATCAGACGACTGATCCTTTTAAGATTTTCTTTATCAAAGTATATTGACTGCCCAATTTTCTCTCCTCCAAAGATAAATTTATTAAAAAATAAACAGAGAAGGTCATGAGTATTTAGAAATATGATATCTAATAATAGATAAATTTATTGCATGAATGAGAAATAATTACTATTAACAATTATGAGGTTTTATTTACTAAAAATTACATATATAGGAATTCATTTATTTATTAAGAAAAGAGAAAATTGTTCCGAATATTATAAAAAAATTTAAGAAAATGATACTTAAACAAATCAAAGGAGAATTCAATAATTTTTATTCTAAAAGTTTCATTTTTTATAATTAAATTCCATTTCTATATCAGTAAATTAGTTTTGCATTTATATCTTAAGTACTTTATTGTTATTGGAATTTCCAAGATATAAACAACAAGTAAAAATTGAATAAGAATAAGAATTCTGTAAAGATAAACGAAAAAAACTAATAAATATTGCTGGCATTTATAACAATTTGATTTCATACGAATCTTAGTTTACTTTTAACTATATTTGAGAAGAATACATAGAAATAAAAATATTCAACGTGATTTTTTTTTAATTTTATATAATCTCAGTTTATCTAGAGTTATGATGATTAGGAAAGATATATATTTAGGGATGAATAATGGGAGCTTTATATTTCCTAATAATTGAGTATATGTACATATTTAACTAATTCAAAAACGAAAACGTAATTTTACTAGTCTTTTAAAGATTACAATTAAACTATTTTAATATTTAACAAGGTTTGCTTATTCAGCACGAACAGAAACAACAAATTTGTATCTTAGATTTTATTTCTAATGAAGTTTTTTTTTCATGTCTTTATAATATGCAAATATGTTGCATCATTCTATGGCTATGTAGCATGAATGTTTTTAAATTGTGTTTTATGTGTATAGGTATTCATCTATTGAATTTAAAATTTAAAATTTTTAATTCCATTATTGTTGAAATATAAATTCCGTTGAATTAAGAATAAAGTATTGAAGATATCGATAAGTGATTCAAAATATTGAAAAATAACACGAATTTTGTTCTAGAATGGAAAATCGTTAAACCGAATCTTTTCATTTCCTGTGTTTATCGTTAGTCTATTTAATGAATATATATGTTATGTATTATTATATATTCATTATTTAATGAATATATATTCATTAAATAATGAATATATATGTTATGTAAGATTTTAAAATAAATTCTAGCTTGAGTAAAAAAAAATTCTGTTATGCATTTGGAATATAAATAAATATATTTCCATTTACAGGAAACGTCTAATGTAGCTGCACTATTTGAATTTTAATAACACGATGCTGTAATTTTTCATGAAAGTTAAAATAACATGTAGAATTTTATGACAGTAACAATGCGGAAAAAAAAGGTTACAAGAAAAGAAATACTTATCAAATATTATTATGAGGAGTTCAAACTAAATATTTTACTATTTGTGCTACTTCAAACCTACCTGAGTCTCTAAAATTTTTATTCTTGCATTTCTATATTAAATGTTTTCTTACTTTGTTCGGTAAAATATTCGGAAACATAATTCAAGCATTGAAGGCGGTAGAAGGAAAAACTAGATTAAGTTAAAGGACTCTCTACAGTCTCAACGCACATAAGCACGCAGTAAATGGGGAATAAATCTCATTAAAAGTATCATAAAGCTGGTAAAGTATTTCTTTGATCATTATCATTTCAGAAATATATGCAATGTAGGATTAATTAGTGAATCAAGGCTCTTTCTGATTTAACATCAACATGGGGCATTAATATATCTATATTGTTTACCCATAACAACCGATAACCTCAATAATATTTCACACGGAAATATCATCGACACTTACAAAATATTTTAAATAAGCAAATGCAGATGCAAAATCTAACATGTCGGTAATTAAAGATATTAAATATGTCAGACAATCATTAATAATTTTATAAATCTAGAAATACTTTTTATGAAAAATTTTTAAGTTTTAAATTATTTCAAAACATTTACAAAGAAATAATTACAAAATACAATGAAATATACAATTGGTATTTTCTAATAAAGTTATATCACCAGTTTTTTTAAAGCAAAAATTAAGAAATATAATTTTAAATCATAATTTAAAGTATTGGTGGCTACATTTTATAATCAAAATTTATTATGTTTTGTGACATTATCATTTGTGATTATATTTAATTATCAATGAAATCTGATTTATCAATAATATTTTCAATTACTTATTTAAAATACAAATTTGAAAAACAGTTTGACTCAAGTGATTGTTTGAGTAAATTCTTACTCAGAAAATTTATTTTATTTTATTTTAAATTTATTCTGAAAATATAGCATGAAAAGGAAAGAAAAGTTAATTCTGGTGAAATTAATCTCCTGATCGGGAATTTCAATTAATAGCATACTATAAATAATTGGGATATTTTCAAAGAGACTTTTGCATAAACATGTTTGTTTAGGGATTAGTTAGATCTCAAAAATTAATGATCAAGTTAAATTTCAAAAAGAGAATTATGGACGTTGTAAAAGCAATTTCTGTAGCTAATTTCACGATCAATGAATTTACATGCTTAATCTAAAATTAGAAAATTTATCCATTAATCAGAAGTGTTTACCAGTTTTGAATGTTTTGATATTGAATGATTGTAAAATAATAATAATAATTTAATGAACTTCCAAATATTGATTGTTTCAGAACTATATTCGTTTCGAATTAATTGTGAAATTTTTACATTTAATTTCTTGTCATGAATACATTTTTTTAATATAACAATAAAATACATCTTTGTGGGGTATTTGTGGGACAAAATTCAACTCAACATTGAAATATTAGAAATAAACGCTAGAAAACTTTTCAGCAACCTTACAGACTTCACAATATTGTGTGTGTATGAGAGAGAGACAGAGAGTGCGCCTGTGTATATATGCGTGCCTTCGTGTATGCATACGAGCATGTATCGAGTTTATTATTATATACATACTTTTCTATATGTCAGGATGACAAGAAAAAGCAATTTTGTACTTAAATTCGATTTATTTTCCCTCTGTATAACGTGAAAAAAATAAATTGACGAGTTAAGTTAGGAAAATGAATTATAGGTATATTTGAAAAGGCATTAGGGATTTTTCATCCTTGTTCTTGAAACACAGGAACTGCATAGTAACCAAATTTTTAGAGCGCATCTTAGAAATGAATTAAACAAAAGATGAAATTTGTTGAAAGAGAAAATTTTAGAATAAAGTAGTGTAGGCAGATTCGAAAATTAAACAAGATAAAAAGATGAAATGTTGCTATGCTATCATCAAACTAATAATTTAAGTTAAATTTTTGGCGAAATTTGTTTATCAATCTAAGTCTATATGATAACGATAAGGTTATTTTAGGCACATTTTGAGACTCGATCATAAAAATAACTTTTCGAATCTTCTCGTGGTGAGCTATTGTTAATTAATTGATTCGACAAGTCTTAAAAAATTACTATGTTTAAAAAATAATGAATTCAAGAAAAGTCGGTAGTAAATTAAATTAGCAGATTTTAGCATGAATCATCGTATACCTAAAAGCCTTTCAGCGCATCATTTTCAAAACCATAATATCATTTTGTAACTTAAACTATTAGACCTACATTGCACTTGGAAGAAAGATAGAAGTCAATTTACTGGCATTGTCAAGGAATTTCATTGAGGTTAATTTCCTCGGTATTAAAAAAAAACGTGAAGATTCTGTGGCAAGTTTAAAACACTAAAGCTTCATCACATTACAGTTCTCAAGTTAACAATGTTTCACTCAGTGAATTCAGAATTCAGAAACCATAACGATATTTGTGATATTCCCTGAAATGCCAATGATCAGACTTGATACCCGATGAGTCATTCCAACGAATCCTTAGTATTTTAAGATGGGAATATTTTTTTCTTGTTGCAATGTATCAAATGATTTCCCATCAGAGAATCCATGTATCTTTCCCATGGAAAAATCTTCCCTCCCATCGGCCACGCCTGCAGATTTTTTCCCCTGTTCATTCCCTGTTTTTTATTCCCTGCAAAAGCAAAAATCATTTTCCGGACGATTACATTGTAACAGCTTACTTAGCAGTTTGTGAGAGAAAAAAAACTTAAATGTAAAGTTTAGGTAGAATTACAAAAGAAATACACATTGAAAAAAGTTGCTTCTTTTTTTTAAAAAAAAAATAGTCTTTTTTTTTCTGTTCTAATTTAGATCAACCTTTTATGAGGAGAAAGTTTGAGAAAATTAGAATGATGTTTTTCATACAATAAGAAAAAAATATTTATAATACTAGAGCTTAACTTTTTTGCTAAAGAATATGTTAATGATATGTAACATTTCTATGCATCATACAATTGATAATACAGTATTTTACTGATTTATATTAGTAATTTATAAAATGATGCTCTAAAAATCAAATCAAAATGCTTACTTATTAACATAGATATTTCAAAAAAAGAATTAAAATTTAGAATATATTTGAATAATTGTAAAACATTTTTGAAACATCAAGCACCTTTTATTGCTACATTGCTACATATAAAATCTGTAAACAATTTAATAGAGCAATTTTGCTATATTCCGTATTAGGAAAGTGGTGATAAATCATTTATTATAGTGGAATGAAATCACTGAATGTCACTTTCACTAAATATGCCAACTTATCATAGTCATCCAGTATTAGTCTGCATATATGTAATAACATCATGTCATGTCGTCATTCATCACATATTTCCAGACGTTCTTGTCAACCGTTTTAAATTTTTCAATTTTAATGAATTAAATCCTTTTATAATTCTCTTTTTCTCAAAACGCTTATATTTTACTGATTTTATTTTACTATTATTATTCTACTGATTTATTTTTACTAATTTTATTTCACTTTTGATATTTTACTCTATTTATTATTTCACTATGTTTAATACTTAAATGATAATTAATTTTTTTACCTAATTCAATCCAAATATCAAAATTGCTGTGGGGTTTCAACAAGAGTTTAGCTCACAATTATTTCTTGGATATAGAACTCTCTTGTTTTCTCTAAATGTGTCTGGAAACAAAAATGTATCATTTAAAATATTCAAGAATCAGTTGAAAGATTACATGTTAGGGCTACGGATTAGACATAATAGTAATTATTTACGACTTGTCATGAAAATGGTCCGGTGAACTGTTTTTTGGAAACCTGGAAATCTAAATGTTTCTTACCCACTCTTAACAATCTTTTAAGGCCTTGGTGGCCTGGTAATGTCTTGGCACATGAGAAGTAGGGTTTCAGATTCAATACCCCATTTCACCGAAGAATCGTCGTGTAAATGAGTCTGTTGCAAGTTAAATCCATCAGGTCAAAGATCATCACGCTGGTGCTGTGTGGATGTGTGAGGGTGCCAACTCAGGTATTGTCCTGACTCAACTTTAGGTATTGACCATCTGACCTCTGTTCCAAATGACGTCCCAAAATTAGTCCTAAGGCTTAAAATAAAGCAAACCTATACTATCTTTACAGATGGATGCTAATCCCTACGAATATGAACACAAAAGAACTTTAAATAAATTTTCCATTTGTGTTCATAAGGAAAGAATTCCAATGTTTGAAGGCTTTGAAAAATAGTTAGTAACATAACAGTGTTCTTAGATGTTCTTCCTAATATTTTCAAATCTTATTATACAAAAGTAATCCCAACTGCTATTTGGAATTTTCGTTAAATTAAGATCTACCAAACATGGCATATAATCATTACTCAAATAGCAGATGCTTAATAAATAAGATTTTTCAATTTATTAACTAGATTTTATAATTAATTCAAAGTTAACTGAATTTTTAATTTAAAATACTCAATTAATTTCTCTAAATGTTTGTCTCTTGCATCCTAAGAAAGTACTATCCTACTCCGAATAAGAATGGTTAGACATTTTTGTAATTCCAAGATTATCTATTATTTGAATGCAATCTCAGGTTAGAAAGATTTTTTATTAAGCTAATCTAGGTAGATATATATTCTTTTACATTAACAAATCCACCTACAAAGTGACCATAATAATACGATATAATATCGGCATTAAAAGAAAGTTTTTTTAATATAGTGTTTTCTAATAAAAAATATGCTCATTATAAATCATAATTAAAATCTAGATTATCCTTTAAAGCATCAAAATTATAAATTTTCTTTTCTTAAAAAAACCAGCAAAATGGAAACTTTGGATATTTTTTCTTTATTTCAATCTAAAATTTAGTTATGATATACATTTTTTATATATAATGGCCTTGGATTATTCATAATGATCATTATAATGACTTCCATATTATCCACAAACTTTTAGAAATAAAAGGAAAAAATACTAACTTTTGTGAGCAAAAGTATTTTAATGATCATCTTAAGGTCAGAAGGAAGTTCATTATTTATAGTAACAACGAATCTTTAGTAAAGTAATTTTCTACCAAAAATTATTTATATACATGATATTCAATGCAGGAATTCAGATACTATCAATCTAAATATTTTTTTATACATTTTTATACATTTCCTCAAATTTTATTGCTATATTTTGATTTAAAAAAATATGTAAATATTGATAGAAATAAATCTTCTAAGGATATAAAATTTTTAATAATAATGTCTTATTAATTATTTTCGTATTCATATATATTATGATGCAAAAAGGAAGTTGTATTTCAAGCCTCTATTTAAAAATATTTGTGAAGGAAATTTACGTATTTTTAAATGAATTTAAATAAATGACTACGACTAGGTTTAAAATTATTACATTATTATTAGTAGTATTCATTTTATTCTTTATAAAATTATATTCCTTGAAAATTTCATTCTCAATAAATCTGTGCACCAATGGTTAACATTTTACAATTTCAATAAGAAATATAAAAAAAAAAATAGTCACGATAATCGATTGATGAAAATTCCAAAGTGTGTTGCTCATTTTTAAATAACGATTCATAAATTTTTCAGGATTCTTAATTGCCTTAATAACCCAACGAGAAATTTCATCATAAAAAGATGGATAGTTTTCATGTGATCCAATATTACCCCCAAACGATCTCACGATTTGTTCTGAAACTTTAACTTTCGGGAAACCATTATTATGGTCCTATGCATCAAGGAAACGAGGTGAGATTTATTTCACAGTTGCCACTTCAGACACTAAATATAACTTACCTGTGACCAACTCTGCGATAAGAGGCGAAAGTGTTGCAGAACAATACATTTATCAATTAAATTACCTCCTGGCCAAGATGTGTCATGATTCCTTCGTGTCTTTCCGAATGTTATTTTAGCAGACCTTAGAAACAAGGTAGACACATTTAGAGTCTTAGTTGAGAAGTCATTAGGGAAGAGTTCAAAAGTTTGTATTTTGCAGTCAGAATAATCGTAATTAGTTATAAGCAACACAAAGAAATAACATTTTGGAACTTGAAAAAGGAATTCGAATTTATCTAATGTATAAGATTTCTACCGAAAGTATAAATGAGTTTTCAAAGAAATTAAAACTTCGTAAAATCGTTTTAAAGTTGTTTTAAAGTAAACTCATGGCAAACATAAATTCTTCTTAAGTTATTTAAATTTTGTTTAGGCTATAATAGAATGAGTATTTTCATATGAATATGAAAGCATTCATATTTGCATTTCCTCTATCATATATTTTTGTTTTTGCTCTGTTTAAAAAGGTATTAAATTAATTTAATGGAGAATAAAAGGGGAAAATTTTATTACATTTGTATCAAAAATGAAATATTCTATTCATAAGGATTTTAATGTTTTCTAAATATAATCTTTCTAAAATATAAATTATATTTAATCTTTCTAAGTATTATTATTTTTTCTAAGTATTATTATTATTTTAATCTTTCTAAAGTATAAATTATATTTTTTAATTGAAAAAGAAATTTAAAAATATTACTTTTGGATTTCGTAAATATAGTAAACTTTCTTTTCTTTCAACAGAACTAAAATGTGTTTGAAATAAAATGCAGAGAAGCAGTTTAAATAGCAATTTAAATTTCATTTAAACTGCAATATGCAATGAATAATTTCCCTAAACATATTATTATCATAAATCTTGATAAATTTTACTGCGACTCAGAAATTTTTTGAATTCATATCGCAGTGAATAATCCCAGCTTCATAAAATGGAATGTGAAGAATAATAAGAATTTAAGAATGCATTTTCCTATTGCAAAAATGTTCATCTAGGGTTAATATACAATATTCTTTCGACACCTTGACATGAGATTTAGGCTGTTGATTAGATTTATTTTAGGACATTAAGTATTTTTCCACTTTATATACATATATATATATATTTACTAGCGGACCCGACAGACGTTGTCCGAAAATTTCAAACCTTCTTGAATAAGTTATATCAATCTTGTTCGTTTTGATGAAAAATTCTATGAAAATGTTATTAGAATGCCTGACGTCATCACGTGTGCAGTTCCCACCATTAAACCTATCGATTACTTGTGAGTATGCGTATACTATGAACTAAGTTCAATATAGAAACTTAAACTGAACTGAAACTTAACTGTTTCTATTCAACTTTGTTGAAAAGCAACAGTTAAAAAGCAAGGATTTTCGAAATCTAAGCCACAAATTGTCATCGTTTGACCTTGTGAATTATTAATAGTCATAGCAAATGCCAGGCGAGTTGGAAATTGCAAACGTTTAAATGGGATAGGTGAGTCTGAAGGAATCATTGGGATCCGTAGTAAAAGTACAACTTCATCTTGAAATTTGCCGTTCAAAATAGTAGCCTAAAGAATATTTCTCATGATCTTTTTTTATGACTAATCGCGTGCCATTACATAATTTTGGTGCATTCAAATTTCGAAGGAAAATGATAGGTAAGCTAATCTTCAATCTCAAGTTATGTGGTAAAGTTTTACAAATTAGCTCTGCATTCAAAAGATATAAATTAAAACATGTTTGTTTTAAAGCTTATTAATTGAGTTAATAAAGTATACATTATAAATGTATGTTATCATGAAATAGCAGGGTCGAAAGAAATCAACTGGAAGGCTTTGACAAAGATAATCCTAATACTCCTTTCTTATACTTTGAGGGAGTTTGTTTTAAATTTTTGAGCAAATGCGTGAATTTTCTACACCAGTTTGGGTAACAAAAATTGGTTATAAATTTTTAATTCCTTTATTTTATTTTAATTCAAAAGTACTTCGAAATGAATCCGAAAAAAATTGATTATTTAACAATGTTTAATTTTAAATGCATCAGACACTAAAAAAATAAAAATTGTTTAAAACATATATCCTTTCAGGAATAAAATAAGATA
>JAOUZG010027119.1:1621334-1632985 GCA_026289955.1 Argiope argentata
TATAATTTATCAATACTCTATAAACAAATGACATAAATACAATACTAAATTTTTTTTAATATAAAATATCTATTATACTAATACCCAATCGATTGTAAATTGATTCATGTTGCCTGGAAAAATATAATAAATCATGAAAACTTTCGGCAGTTTGAAAAAATTAAGCATTCATTCCGTATTATTTATCACTTGATTCTCTAACAAGTGTACTTATGTTATTAAATCACATGACACAAAATACTTCCCTTGTAAGTACCAATAAATCAATCTCGAGTATCAATAAATGCATCTTGATGATTAAAAGTTTTGCATGACATCAAATTTTATTTTATTGATTATCATGCATCAAGAATGTTTATTCATCGGTAGTTTTGGAGAAAAGCAGAGTTTTCACAACAAAAACAGTTTGTTTATAATCTCTTTACAAATCAAACAAAAGATTCATTCAAGAAAGTTTACAGGAACCCAAAGATAATGAGGACAAATAAGAACTAATAAAAATGCCATGTAGATGAAAAGTAATGGGAACATTTTTGTTTATCTAATACACTTGTTATTTATTCTTGATTGTTATTGCCTTTATTTACGAAAAGCTTGTTCTGCCTTTGAATAAATATGATAGT
The DNA here is from genome assembly GCA_026289955.1 of Argiope argentata. Classification (NCBI taxonomy): domain Eukaryota; kingdom Metazoa; phylum Arthropoda; class Arachnida; order Araneae; family Araneidae; genus Argiope; species Argiope argentata. Next base: position 1,621,958 of record JAOUZG010027119.1, read on the forward strand.
AAAACAGCTTTGGCAATGTTCGTAAAGATATTAGATAAAATTTTGCACACAAATAAATAACAATATGAATTTATTCTTTGTTCTTAAAAATAAAATCTTTAGAAAATCAAAATAAATATTTATTCAGATATTTAATTTTGTACTGAATTCAATGTTTAATATTAATTGAGTTTCAGTGCTTTTATCAAAAAGCTTTGTTATACATACGTAATATTTTTATGTATAATAATAAGCATTACATAAGACATTTTAAATGTAATATGAAGTAGAAATTTAATGAATTTAAAAATAAACTTTCTGCTAAAAATACAAAGCAATTTATATTCTTTTAGGATTATATATAAATGAAATACTTAAAAAATATTAGTTTCACTCAAATAAAAAAAATTCCAATTTTTCTATTTAATTTTTAATTTTATAACTTTGTGTCTGATGTTTTTTTCACCCAGAATTCATAATATTCTAATTATACCAGTAAGTCATGAGCCAAATATTTAAATTGATTTTATTTTTCCTCATCCATTGTTAATATCGTGGTCTTCTGTTATCATATTTAGAAACTGCCATTTCTAAATACTCCTCAGTGATATGAAGTTTTTCTTTGACAAAAGATCTTCGAAATTATAGTGACTGTAGACAATTATATTTAATAATCAAGTAAGAACAGAAAGTAAATTAAAACTTCTACGTAAGATAAATGAGCATTTCAGGAAAAATAGATGTAAAATTTATCAACTTAAAAAAGAATTTCAGACTTCATTCCAGTTAATTAAATTGAGCAAACAGGGTACACATATTTTACCAGGGAAAAGGAACTAGTTCAAGACGATGAAAGTTATTATACTTTTGCATAATAAAATATTTGGTTTGAAACATTCTTAAATGAAGATGAATGCAATTCAAAATTTAAATAAACCTTTAAAGTTATAATATAGAATACACATTTAGTTCTAATCATCTTTGTTGGGAAATGTTATTGAACTACGCCTATTTTTAATCAGAATATTCGAATTTAATTTCTGCCGAGAATCAAGTAATATATGTTAGCTTAATTAATAGGAAAAAAGGGTAAAACATCTTCTAAAAATTATGGTAATTGATCACATACATGCACAATAATGGAGCACGTATAAATTTGTTATGGTCGCAAAGTCCTCGATGTAGAGAGTAATATCACTGGATGTACTAGTTCAGGGATGATCGTACTCTGTTTCAGGTCTAAATTATGATTTGTGGATGAGTGAAGGAAATGCTTGAACGAAGCCCACTCCATAAAAAGGGTTGTGACGCGTGAATAGCTAAGACATACTCATGGCTCTAGATGGAGCTGCTGAAAAGCAAGAGAGGTTTTCTCGGCTTAAAATCCTTGACTTCGTCAGTGGGTTCTATGATAAGTGCCATTAAAAGCAACAAGAATACATATAAATAAAATTTAAGTTGTCATAAGATTATACGATATGAGAATAAATGCTTAACTAGATTATTACAAAGTTTATGGACTAGTTTATAGTCTAGTTTGATTTCTGTATTTTTATAAAAGTAATAATACTTGAATAAAAGAAAACCCATATTTAATCCCTGCCTATTATTCTTACTTTGAAAACTGAAATATATATTTTCTGTTTGTCCCTCGTTTAATGAAGATTATGGCTATTTAAGTACAAAAATAATAAACTTTTTAACAATTAGACAGTTTCGTGGTCCATAGGTTTCGAGTATGCAATAGCAGTAACCAGGTTTACAAGATGGTGATAAATTCAATGAAGATATAAAATTAGTTTTGTTACACAAATCCAACTAAATATACGTTTGTTTTTGTTCTAAATATGATTTTAAGGTACAATTTCAAGAAATTTGGCACATTATTTTTAAACAAAAAAACTAGTAATAATAAGTTCAGAAAATTTAGAAGAATTTAGATAATATTTGAATTTTCTAACTGAAAATAGCTTTGTTTGATTCAAATTATAGAAAAACGTTTTGACATGCACCGGTATAACTGTTGTATATAATTGTCATACCAGTCTAAGCCCATTTTCAGAATATTGGTAACATTTGATAATCAAGAATACATAGATGATGTATTCAAAATTCTAATGATGAAATATTTAATTCAAAAAACCAATTAAAAAACATGTTTTATATGAAAATCTAAAGAATTTTTTTACGCATTATTTTTTAACCTATTTTATTTTTACTTCAGCTCTCCTTGATAAATTCTTTTATTTCGGTGAACACCCAAATGTCAACATTCATTCCCAATTTCGCTCTATCAACATGGTTATTAGTTTAAAAATGATTTTCCTTTATTCTGTAGATTTAAAAGAAGAGATTCAATTTTTTGGATAATTTGAAAACTGAAACCATTATAATTTTATATAAATTTTTTCTGAAAGCAATTTCATTTTTCTGCCTAGAATTGAGAAAAAGTATAGCTGAGTATTTTTAAGAAAGAAGGGAAATGATCGATACGTCTTTTTCAGAAATAATTTTCTTAAGAATCGCTTTTCTATTTATACAGTTTGCACAACGTAACATTTATTTTGATCGATAACCCCAAAAATAAGGGCTCGAAGTGATATTTGTTCTGGGTGAGAGGATGAGAATAATTACAGCCCTTCAAGTATGTAAATCTAGAAAAAGTGTAAAGTTTAGAGAAAGGTCCTGTTGTGGGACTTGATACCTCAGATGGGTGGGATTATTTGAATTGTGAATGCTCATTTGTCATTCTTTCCAACTAGTCATGATTTAAAAAGCAAAGGTATCGATATAGCCTTTATGTATTTGTCAAAATAGGACACCAATTTTATTAGATTGAAATGGAAAGAAATTCGAACACCGATATCGAATGCAATCAATTTATACACTCAAAATAGGCAGAAAAAATCAGTTTTATTCAGAAGAGTAAAATTTATGGCATTCATTCAGGTATATGAACATTTTTGAAAGGTCATTTTTGAAAAGGACATTTAGGAAACCATATCCTATAATCTAACCCATATCATTCTTTAACATTTCCAAGAAAATACCAGTATGGAAATATATGAAACAGAAAAATAATATTCACTGTAACTTCATTGTCAAAACTTGTGAAACGCAGAACTAAATGTATCAAAACTTTATTTAATCTACTATTCTTATTCAATGTTTTCAGAACGATGACACTAGTTTTACAGAATAAAATGGAGTAGTTTTCGCCTTTTCAGAAATCCAAAAGTTTTGAGCAAGGGTTTCTTTTTGAAACCCTAAAGCATTCTGGAAATTTTTCTTATGAAACGATAATAGATTAATTCTTCCTGCCAATTATAAAACACTGAAATTTCAAACAAAAAATTAAAAGTTCTTACACTCGATTATCATCTTAGTTTAATAAAATAGAATAGCAATAGTTCTTAGTTTTTAATGGTGATAAGATTCTATAATTTTATCTATTTACGTGAGAAAGGAAGATTTTTCAAGCGATATGAGATTTCTAAAAGACTAACATTTCGTAAGAATTAGATAAGCCCTTTGATATAAAAGAAAAATCATATTTTTTTTCTACCAATAGTTTGATTTAGAGCAATTTTTTTTGAAATTTTCTTTAAATTTTTTAAAAAATTTAGTAATAAGAACTACTTTGAGTGCGTCAGGGAATAAAAATATATTGTAGAACTGTTTATCTTTAATTAAAAATATATATATATAAAAAATACAGTTTAATTAATACAAAATATTTTTTTGAATGTGCAAACATAAAAATTAGGCTAATGAATAAAAAAAATTGCTTAAATAATTTGAAGATACCTTAAAAATAGAAAAATTATTACAGCAATCCAAAGAAGATAAAATATTTACTGACTAAATATTATTTAATAAAATTACTATTTCAATGTTAACAGGAATTTTAAATTCTTGAAATAACAGACTGAAAAAAAATAAAGAAAATGAGACATTCTGTGACCATAAACAGCTGTTCTATGTCAACTTATCGTTCAGTGCAAATCAAATATTTTCCATTTTCTTTCTATTTATTTAAAAACTACTTGATTTTATTAATAAAATTATATTTTGCTATGATGAAAACATAAAAAAAAACATATAACCATATTTTTTATACCTTTTCTTTAAGATTTACTTTAGATAATATTTAAAGATTCTTTTTGCATTTATTTTCAAATTTTTTTATGTTGAATGTTTTAATTCAATGTAAATATTGCGAATAATTAAATTTTACATCTTTGATTATATTATTTTCAGTTTTTTTTGTCTTGAATTTCTTTAAAAACAATGTTACAAAACTAAATAAGCGTATATTTTATTATATTCAGAGAAGGCATTCAAATATGTTTTGCTATGGTCTTTTAAAAACGCCGAGTTAAGATAATTTATGAAATTCTAACAATTATTCTTTAAATTAATATATTTATTTTCTTTAAATAAATTAGTTCAGATTTACCTTTTAAAGTTATAAAAAATTTATCTTTTTTTTTTCGATTACAGATGCGTATATAATTTTTCTAATAATTTATATAAATTTTAAATAATGCATTCAATTTTAGGAAATAGGTAAAATAATTTTTATTACATTAAGACGTCTTATCTTAAGTAAATATTGATATTTTATAGAAACTGATTTTAGTTTACACTTATAAAATAAAATATACTTTATTAAAACTGTAATACATGTTTATTGTTAGAATAAGAGCAGAACTGAATTGAAAATTGAAAATTTCCTAAATTCATATAAATTGAAATGATCTTTTATATAAAAAAAGGAAATTTGAGTGGCATCCAAGGAATAGTATTTTTTATTTTATTCGGAAAATTGTACAATCAAATAATGCTTATACATTTTGTCGATTTCTAAAATAAATTATCTTCTATAGAGGAAGATAGCTTCAATAGACAATAGTTCACAATTTGAAATGACTTCAAATCAAAAAGGAATAAAAGATTGGGATTTCAACTGAACTGGCAAAAAATGTCCTTCTATTTTTGATTTAAATGAATGATCCAATTAAATATAAGCAATTTTGATCATTTAGGTCTATCTTCAGTTCGAGGAAAACAATTTTTCCAGACAAACAACTTTCTTTTCCGTATTTCTAGAACTAAGAATAAGAACGGAAAAGCAGATTTCCATGAACTAGATAGTTTAGAGATTTGTGTTATAGTAGGGCTTCCTGATTAGTTGTTTCTTCGAATGAAGTAGGAAAAGAAAGGTTTCTTTATGTAAGGAACAGAAAAGGAATGTCTTTTAATACAGAATGTTAAAAGAAATTTGAATAATATAATAAATAACAAACATGAAGGTATACATGAATTATCGTTTTACTTTGAATGTTATTAAAAGTTCAAATCAGTCTGTTTGTCTTCTGCTTTCTGAAAGGATCAGCGCATGCAACTGTATTGGTATTTGATTCGGATATCTATAAAAAACAATGACAATTTTGGCTGGAAATATATTTTTTATTTTTCTTTAGACACTAACACAAAATTCTTATTACTGTAGAGATGATCTTAACAGGGGAAACTCGTACCACTGACTCTCCGATTCTCCTAAATGCATGTGGATAAGCTATAAAAACTGAATGACCAGATCGCCTCAATGGCAACACTGGCAAGAACTGTGGTTGAGCCCTAATGACCGTTACCGGCCACGATACAACCCTTACCGAAGGAAGTACGACCCTCATCGAATGGGAGGTCTTAGATCCCCACTTATTTGTGAATCCTCCATGGTGGCGAGATTTAACCACCTTGCCAGAAGCATCTCATCCTCTTTTCAAGGTCTTTCTCCCAAGGGACTTAACAAGAAAAAAGCACAAAATCTATAAAAATTAAATTGTTAAATATTTTTTGAACTGGTAAGGTTTATTAATCATTTCATTATTAAATCATGTTTGCAATAAATTCAATTTTCTTTAGCTACGTGTTTTGATTATATGTAGTTATAAGAATATCCATGTTAAACAAATTATCATATTTAAATAATTTCAAAAGTGAGATGAATAAATTTGAGAATTCAAAGTTGCATATTTTTAATGTAGCTTACTTTTAAAGTCAAAATCATTTTTTTAAAAAATCTTACGGATAATATATATTTAAAGCCCCAGATGCTTGTTTAGGGTTAAGGATTATTTAGGGTTACGCTATTTAGAATTAAATCGCACATCTCCCCAATTTTTTTTTAAATATTGATTTTCTCAATTAAAAAAATATTTATTTGACTGACTTCCAAAAACATAGTGCATTTTTGCAGAGTGAAATGTAATTTAGCAAATAGATAAGCCGTGCACATATATTTTTGATAAATATCTGATGTCAAGGAACTGATTTTCCTTATTTTTAATGACATACTCAATGGAAAGAATATATGTGCGATAATCAAAATGATACGAATTAGATATCAATTAAACAGAATCATGGACATGAAATTATATCTAAAATATTTAACTGAAATTAAATGTAACTAATGTCTCCGAAGATTAACTGGTCGCCATAGCCGATTAAAAAGAAATAAGCCTGTGATGTTGACAGTGACAATGTGTTGTTAGATATCAGATTATAAAGGCTTATTGAATAACTATCGATCGAATAATTAAAACAATACAAGAATTCTTTTTAAGACACGTCAGTATTTAAAATTTAAAACTATCATTTTTAAATGAACCATGAATATCAACTTATTTATAGTATATTCAATTCAAATTATATTCAATTGAAATTAATTATTGAATATAGTATATTTAATTGAATTGAATATACTACAGATTAAATTATTTATAGCATATTCAATTGAAATCAAATTATTTATAGTATATTCAATTGAAATCAAATTATTTATAGTATATTCAATTGAAATAATCAGTAATTCCATCTACTCAGTTGGTCACCAAAGGCCACTAGAAAATAACAAGAAAATTTTATTCATGTAAAGTCCTATTAATATGAAATTTGTAAATAAATACGAAGTGTATAAATATTCTATATTGAATCTATTTCACTTTAGCTTCCACTTCTCAAGATAAAAAAAATGTAAGGAACTAAAATTGATAGGAAGAAAAATAACTGAAAAAACAGTTTCAACAAAGCACCAAAAATATAGAATTTTCAACCACGAAAATTCATACTTTTTATTGACTCTAAAAGTTTCCGGGATTCTGCTGGAGTGTTTTCTGGGCAGAGTTGTCCTCTCAGTATGCAGCGGGGTGCGTCCTTTCGAAAACTCGGTGCGTAGAAGACACGCGGAGAAATACTTTTTGCTCGACAATTGCGGATTTGAATTCCCTCGGTGTGCCTAAAGTTCCCGATATATCTTTTCCCATTTTTTAGAAAAGAAAATAAAACACCATTGGAGGCACCCCTACTTTAATTTAAGGGAATGAAAGAGATACATATCCAATCAGTTTCTTCTTGAAAAGTTTTTGTTGTCAATCTTGCTGTCTATATGCCCAACAAATTTTTTGGAAGGAAATCAAATTGTTTGCAGATGTAATTTTCGAGAAACGTGAGGCTTATACAAAACTAATTCTTTTCTTTTATATCGAACCACAATAGTTTAAGTAATCGGTTCTGAACCTTTGGTTGGGACCTTAGATTTGACTTTTATAGTTATAACATTATTTACATCTGCATATGCTGCAGTACATTTTTTCCAAATTCTTTTAATAAATAAATTTTGATTTTTTTGATGCTGACTTACTTTCGGGATATTTAAAGCCTGTAATTTAATCTTCTCTTTCTTATTATCAATTAAATTCAAATAAATTTTCAGGAGATTTGTAAAGCTCAAGTTTCTCTTTCTAATGCAAGAAAAATTTCTATCATTTGAGAAACCTCAATGATTTTCTATGTTAAGAGTTTAATATTCAAAAGAGAAATCTGCTTAGCCGATGGTTCCTAAATAAATGTATGTTCGAACACCCTTTTAAAATTTTCAGGAAATGGGCTCGCCCTCAAGCCCATCAGGACAAGTATCTCAAACGAACGAAACACAAACCCCAAGTATTCAAGTAATCACACTTCACAAAAAGGGGAGAAAATTTTGCAGGGAATGCCAGATGTCTTGGGAACTGACTGTAATTTCATTGAATAAAATATTTGGGGGAGGATTACCATTAATAATATTAACTTATGGAAAAATTAAAATCAATATTATTTATAATAATTTGAAACTAAGGAAAATTACAAGAGACTGATATGATTAAATTTGAAGTGAAATTTAAATACATTTTGAATTACGAGATAATCCCCAATAAAGTAAAAAATAGAAAAAAATTACGTGTCGAATATCAAGGAAGAACATTAAGTTAAAGAAAAGCATTAAGTTTATACATTCATTTTAGTTATATGTTTATATAAATATATTCAAGTGCATGAACATATAGAGACCGATAAACGGCTAACTTTATGACTAATCAGATCCAAATTCTGTTAAAGAAAAACTATGTTCTAGATTTAATTACGTTTATATTAACTATAATAAATCTGTGTATTTAATTAGGTTCAACTGGCTATATGTGTTTTTAGATTATTGTGTCCATTCCAACATCTTAACGTTTTGCTGATGGATGATGTCTAAATTTCAAAGAAGTCAGCAAGCTAGATACAATATTTCATAAAACACCATACATCAGATTTTATTACTATCGCGTGTTATTGTTTTGAGATATCTTTATTTTTTGAATGCGGCAGATAGATAAAATTGTAAAAATTTATTCTGAGAGTAAGGAATGCTTGAAAAAAAGATATTCATCAAAATCTAAATGTCGAATTTTATGACGATTCCAATATTTTCAATTTGCATGTTTCACAGAAAAAAAAAGGAAATCTTCTTTTTTAATTTTTGAGATAAGTTAGTATCTTGTATTTAAATTATTTGTACTTTTTCTGTATTGAAAAACAGATTTAAATTCATTTCTCTGGCCAGAATAGCCTTGTTAGGAGGGCGTGGGATATGCATGCCTTGTGTTGCAAGTTCGAACCCGTCAATCGAAGACTCACCGCCTGTGTGTAATGGTGGCTGGCGCACGTGAAATTTGCCATGGTCACTAAGTCCTCCGTGTCTAGAGTAATACATCTGGGGGTACAGGTTCAGAGATTGTTCTTTGTTCCAGATTTAAATTACAATATGTGAATGAATGAATGAAATGCATGAATGAAGTCCACCCCGTAAAAAGGATTTTGATGTGTGTGTATCTAAGTCATACTCTTATCCCTAGTTGGCGCTACTGAAAAACAGGAGACTCTCATTAGGCTTAAACCGTTTATAGATCTGTCGGATTGCTTATTAAGTTCCACAATTAACAACAATAACAAATTTCTTTCTATCTATCTATTTAATATTACACTAATATCTATAAAAATTTCCCTTTATGTAGGAATTATATTAAAGCTTTGCTTCCGAAATCCTTTAGTGGCATCTAACTATAATAATAAAGTCACACATATTTGTATAATTGAATTTAAACAAAATTTCTTAGTTTTTACTTTATTTTCTTACTTTATTTCTTTTGTGAAAAGTTATTAAATATTTTTTAAATAATAAAACATATAAACTAACGGTTCACTTTTTAAGCATTCATTTCATTCAAAAACTTTTTTTATCTGCTTTTTGAATCATCATTGTTATTATTCGAAGAAATTTCCAGCACATTTATGCCTCTGTCAGACAAAATAAATATCTACATTTAATTAAAATACGTAAATATACTTTTATTTGCATGAATATCATTCTAACTACATATTTGGCAGCGATTCAAAGACAATTCTGTAGCGGAGCGTTGATAGAACATTTTGATAAAGTAAACGGACTAAATAATGAAGCAAATATATAAATATATATAGTAGAATATTAAACAACAATTTAATCAGAATGCCAAATATTTAATGCTCTTAAATAAGGTTGTTTGGAGTAAAATTTTAGAGTAAAATATTTTCAAACTCTTATTGTTCTTAAGACTTTGAATTAAAATTTATTAAATTATTCCGATGTGATTTTGAATTTCTGTGGCACAACTTTTATTGAAGATACAAACTATTTTTTTATTTATCAATTTGCTATTTCTAGGTTTTTTTAAAATTTTATTTTATTTCATCAGGCTTTGATAAATTAATGTTTAAAAAATCTTTTAAAAAAACAATATATTTGAATATTATATAAAACTACTTAAAAAAACTGGCGTTTCTTGGAATTCGAATTCATTTATTTATATACACTTTAATATAAAAACTATTTTTGCATACACTATTTGAACGCCCAAAGTCATTTTACTATCCTGCAGTACTAAAACGACTGTCGCTTTGATTTTGATAGCCTGTCCTCACTTAATAATAAGGGCATATTCATTTTTTTCTTTTATTTCTTTAAGAATTGTTCAATATATATTTTTAAGTCAATAAATAAATTTCCAAAAAATATAGAAAAAAATGTCAAAGAATAATGCTTAAGTTTATCAAAGCCTTAAGGTTATCAAAATTTTTTAAGTCATTTGCCTTGTATTAAAAAAAGGACGCAATTGGAAAAAAATGCCCAAAACAGAATTTAGCCTCACTGAAAATGAAGCATTTGGAGATTTAAAATTGATTTTAAAATATTTGTATAGTAAAATTTATTCCTTAGTTAATATAGAAAAACGACAAAATTTCGGTTAGTTTTTAATTATTTGAGTATTAAATTAATTTTTGTATTTCTAAAAACTGACAATACTCTTTTGCCTCGGTCTATGAAATAAATACCAAATATTTGATTGAAATCAGCTGAATTGTTTTAGGAGATATGAAGCATACATATATATATAGAGAGAAAGTCACATCGACTTTTTTATATTACTATTAGATTTTAGTCCTGAGAGTTTTTAAAACCGAGACCACCAAATTAACTGATATATATATATACAATATACATACATACATATCTATCTATCTATCTATCTATCTATCTATCTATCTATCTATCTATCTATCTATCTATCTATCTATATATATATATATATATATATATATATATATATATATATATATATATATATATATATATATATA
>JAOUZG010027119.1:1632995-1643077 GCA_026289955.1 Argiope argentata
ATATATATATATATATATATATATATATATATATATATATATATATAGCCGGGATGTAAAATACACTTTCTAAAACACTTGACAGTCAAAGGTTAAAAGTGTAACTATGTGAATAGCATTTTTTTTCCTGTATAATGATGCATGGTATAAATTTTAAAACGATGCAAAAATTAGTTTTGATGATATTTCTAGCATTTATTGGTATAAAATGCCTAAGCCTTGCTTCCTTTTTAATGAATTAAAATTCTAATTAAAAAATAATATACATGTATGGATGATAAATTTTATAATTTTAGGTTTAACAATCTGTCTTAGACAGTGTTAACACATATACACGTAGAAAGGCCTACATACGCATATACTTAAATTTAATATTAAAAGAGCTAATTTTAAGACAAAAAAATTCCATGCATTCGAATTAAACAGAAAATGCATTAAAGTATATATTTTATCTAGCTGCTTTTATTACAATTCGTTTAAAATGAAATGTACCATTTTTATTTACCATTTTATGAGAAATTTAATTATAACTTCTACATTTGAATATTTTCTCTAATAATGAAAAAAAAATCCAAAATTTCAGAATAACTCATTCTCTGAAACAAACATTATATATGTATGAAAAATATTTTTACTTTTTTTAAGAAATAAAGCGTGTAAAATATATATTTCTTTAAAAATATTATGCAATTTCATTTAAATGAGATTCTTTTCAAAGCATTATTTCTCTTGAAATATTTTTATTAAGGAAGGGAGAAAAGGAATTCTTTAGGTATTTGTTTGTTTTTTTGTTACTACTATGAAAATAATTTTGTTAAATATTCTAAAGTTCTGGAATTGCATTTTTTATGTTTTCTTTATTATAAAAATCCTTAAAGCGCATCACGAAATTTATCGTGCTTTAAATGAAGTTGCAGGAACTATTACAAAAATGAAAGTAATAATAAAAAATAAAATAAGGCAACAGTAATACAATATTTGCTTTTCATGACAAATATTATGATTAATATATTTTTCTATTACATTTCTTGACGACTTTTAATATTACCATATATTTTTTTTTCAAATGATGAATAAAAATGCTATTGCAATACCTTCATAATTGAAATTGAATTCCAAAATCTGTTTCTGTTGGCAAAAACAAATTTCACTTTAATGCATATTTGTTTGCAAAACCAGATTGTCTAGCAAAAAGAAACTTCATGAAAGATTGATATCAATAAAGTAGAATAGAAATTACTTTATGTGCAAATGTGAGATTTTGTTTTCATAAAAAGTAAATGTTTTTAATATAATTTTTAAAGGAAGAGATATAACTTTGAAAATTTTCATCGCTTATATATGAATTGGTTGTCAATATATATATATAATTCATACTAGAAAATAAAGAATTGAATCTTGTTTCTATAGTATATGTCGTAATTTAACAAATTTTTAAAAAAATATTAACGAACTAACTCTTATTTACTAGTTATAAAAATTAAAAATCTGTAATACATTTATTTTATTATTTCGTTGTTTGAAATTTTGTAATTATTATTTTTATGCAAAATTTCAGCTTTATTATTTTTTTCCACTAATTTTGAATTAAAATTAAAATAATTCACATGATAATGGCCTGAAAGGTCATTGGTTTAAAAATGCATTGATTAAGTTTTGTGGAAAATTTTAGGGGAAAATAAAAAGGCATCAATGGTTTTATAGTACTAATATTTGAATACAAATAGGGGTTATAATAGAACAAAAAGGCATGCATAATATATTTAAAATGATAAAAAGAATTTATAGTTTTCATGTAGAATTGAAAATAATCAAATGTTCCCCGTATTGGAATTTAACTAGTAAAACTTGAGTTTTATGAATATTTCCCATGCAATTGAGGAGGCATAATTTTAATACCTACTACTTTTTTAAAGTTATGATTATTAATTTAAGGTATATTTATAGCAAAAAACAACTAACACGACAATTTAAACGATAAGGGACTATATAAATTAAAATATACATAAATTCCTAAATTGTTCATAATGAGGCAAAATCTCTACCCTGCTAAATAAAGGCACTCGGTTTAAATTTGAATGACTGGGACACCGAGACAGCATTTGCAAGACCTAGGGTTGGATTCCAAGAGCCGTCACTGACTATAGTACATCATTTCCAGTATGGAGTACATCCTTTAATGACAGGAAGTAGTCTATACCACACTATTTCTGTACCACTTGAGTGGCCAGTACCAATTGCCATGCTGGAAGCTTCCTCATGTTTGAGATGTGCATCCTCTCTGGTGGGACAGTAATTGTCGATAAATACCATGCACTAATATTTAATATTAAATTAATTTTTAACAAATAAATAACTATAATTTTAAAATAATGACAAGAAAATTTTATATTTTTTTCTAATATCCATTTGCACTTATTAAATAATTAGAATTTTAACAAAGCGGCTATCTGCTATTTTCCGTTTCTTTGTTGATAAGTTTTAGAAAAGTAAAAGAAAATTTTAAGATATGCATGTAATGTTTAAATGCATTCGGAAAAAATTGATACTTCACTTGGTATTAACATACGCATGAATTCGTATTTTCACTTTAAAATTGTTTATCAATGACACTGGAAATGCACTGAAAAGGCTTTGTAAAGCCAAACAGTAAATTAACATTGGGGAAAAACATATTAAATTGATTTTCAAAAAAAAAGTGGCATTTTGTAAAAGCAAGTCCGAAAAGTCCAGAAAGGATTTCTTAGTTAATTCAAATGATTGGTTCGTTTAAGTCTCAATAAGTTCCACATTATCCTTTATGTTTCACCCGTAAGATAAAAATTCTTCTAACTGTTTTTCATTGTTTAGCGAAATTCTTTTTCTACGCATTTAAAGATAAAAAATTACCTAGGACAGAATACAAAATCCTATATTTCAGCTACACGCCTTAACAGGTAATGATGAGGAAATATTTGATTGAGCTAAGAGCATTTTGAAAGATTATTTCATTGATTGAGAGTAGAACCGAAATTGTATCCTGCTTGAAAATGTTCATACATTTTTTAATGTGAAAGGATTTTTTAATTAATTAGTATATAGAACTATAAGAATATTATTAATAATATATAGAACTATGGGAATTAAATATAGAATAGAAACTGTTGGAATACTCTTAAGAAATTTTATTGATATGATTAGATATGGCCCTGTCTTGTGAACAAAAAAAGAAAAGAAAGAAAAGAAATAGAAAAAAGTACTAAGAAATCTAAAAGTAAATTTTCTCTAATTAATTCATTTATCACATGTTAGCATAAATGTTTTATTATTGTACTTTTTTAAAGGCGTGTAACTTACATGTTTTTACAAACATGAAATCCAAAGAAATTTTCACCTGTCCTCTTCAGTTGCAATAAAGTTTCCAAATAAAAACATCTTTCTCATGTAGAAAAAATATTGTTTGAAAACTAGATTTCATCAATAAATTGTCAAAATTTAGCTAAATATAAAATTAGCTGTACAAAATTACATGAAATACCTACAAATCATAACTTTAAAACAAATAAAGCTACAAATATTAAAGCAAATTTAAAATTCGATAAATTGAATAAAATGCTTTTGATTTAAAAATGCATCATTTCATTTCGTTCGATGATAAAAACTTAACATTAAGAAAACAAAAGGCCCGCGCAAAATTTTCCCTTAGAGTTAAATGAATTCTAGTATTGTGCGAAGGATTCTTATTTTAAGTAAAACAAAATGTGTTTCTGTGGCGTAATGAATAAACTCTTTCAGGCATTGTTTTTCTCTTATTTCAGCTAACATGTGCAAGAATAATCGACATTTTACAGAGCTAATATTCAAAAGAATACAACGAAAGAGCTTAATTCACCATGAATATACGACAGAGAACAGAGAATTTGTTTTAAATAATTATTTTTAAAACTTTGCTCTGACAAATAGAGATAGTCTCACTTCTCTCAAAAAGATTCCTTCGAATATTCAACGACGAAAGAATTTCCTTTAATTTTCATAAATTCCATTTCATTCATAAATTCGATTTATATCGGGTGCATTTTACTGTACAGATATGAAAAGGATGAATAGGTCTAATACTTATAAGCATATATTCTTCCTTGTTTTCGAAAGGGATGAAAACCCCTATCAATGAGTTCTTTCTTAAGCAGTAAGGAAATTCAAAGTCTATATACTGAACATAATTTTTTTATAAAACTGATTCAGTATGCTATACAAACTGTCCATGTCTTTTTGAGATCATTGGCAATAGTTTGGTATTTGAGGGAAAAAAATAAAGATCAATGGCAGAAATAATAACTGAAATAAGTAAAAAGTCATGATTCGAAGTAAAAATAGAAAAGAAGTGAAACTCTTCCAAGGAACGATTCATTTTGTTCATAATTTGAATAAACATTGCATGTGAATTCTCTTTTAAGATGATATAGATTTGGTAATTAAATTTATTTGTACAACAATAATTATTGACTAAAATAGAAATCCCTTTTGTGAGTAGCAAAATTCATAGAGATTCCATAACGGTATTAAATGAAATATTAATTTAAAAATAATTAAAATATGCAACACAACACATTAAGCTGCACAAACTCTCCATGATTTTTGGAGATCATTAGCAATAGTTTGACTAGAAAAAAAATTAAGAACAATACAGAAATGATAATTGAAATATAGATGGAATAAATCCAAATTAGAAGTAAAAATAGAAATGAAGTGAAACTTACTAAGAATTATTAATTTTCCTTTAATTTGAATAAATATGCATGAGTATCAAATTTTTTGAGGTTTTATTATTAGATTTATTTTTACAACGGTAATTGTATTCTAAAATCATTAAAATCACTTTTTCAAAATATCTGAAATTACAGAGATTCCGCATCAGCATTAAATGAAATAACCGTTAAAAATTAAAATATTTGTTATAACATAATAACTTATATGTTATAGCATATTTAGATATATAAGATAACATAACCAGATCATTATGCTTGAATAAAATGACTAAGTTTCTGATATGTAGAGATTTTATTTGAATCTTTATCTTTAAAGAACAGGATTTATTTGCTTTCATTATATGTAACGTTTTTAAATTAGGGATATTACAGATCATTTTATGAGCTAAGAATTTCTAATCTAGATAAGTGTAAATATCCAAAATTGTATCTCTAGGCATTTTAATATTTTCTTTCTTAATAAGAGAAAAAAGATATTATACATTCAGGTCAATTCGAATTTTATACTTCTGCGTATAAAATGAGAATGGTTTAGAAACAAAAACAAAAAAATGCGCTTTAAAGACAAGTTATACAACTTTTGACTTCGGTTGCATAATGCTCATTACTCTGCATTAAAGATATTTAAAGATTTCAAATTAAATGCAATATGCCATTTAATAGTTATTATTGCCAGAAGTAAACTTGAAATTTACTGGAGTGATTTCTGCAGAACTAATAAAATTAGTCAGTTTAAAACTCAAGAAAGAAAGTTTCAAATATTTAAACTGATTAATTCACTTCGAAAAACAAAGTGGGAACCGTATTCTCTATAAAGTTCTTATTATTAGTAGTAATCAAACTAAAGAGAAAACGATGACATTTTTCCATGTTTCAGGAAATCAACAAGTTCAAACGACCTACACACAAAAAAATCTTTTTTATTCAATATTTAGAATAGACATTGTAGTATTTACGCATATACAGTTATATATAATTTACGTTTACCAAGTTTCTTGAAATGATTACATGCGTTGCTGATTGAATTTCAAAATACATCACACGCTAGGTGATTCATGGGAATTTCCTGATAGTATGTCAATATCTGGAGATTTTCCAGATATTGAAGCAAGTATGGGGTGATTCAATTGAAAATGCCATTTTCACTAAGTCGCCGTAGGAGCTAGTCCAGATGAAAAAGCGACCTTCAGAAGCGATCGCAAAAACTCTGGTCAGCATCTGACATCACTCCATTGCAATGCTGACATTGAAGAAATACGGGCGAGTGGTAACCGATGCATGCGAGCATTGGCTAATGAGTTTCCGATGGCTCTTGCTGCTTGGATTACTGGGACAAGAAAAGCCCAAAAATTGAATCGCAAAACCTTTTTGATATAAAATTAGCTAAGTCATAAGAGGTATCAGCTTAATTACGTTAGGGAAAATATTAAATTCTATTATTTAGAATCCAATGCAGTCGATTTACGATGGAAATTTCTAATATCGTTTCATTAAAGTAGAAAATACAGATATATAAGCATCAAGACTAAGTTTGCTCATACGAAATAGCAGCATTTTCAGTAAACTACAACACACTAACAGTAAATCGACTGTAAAAGTCAATTTAAACCTTAAGTCACCTTAAAACGTTGTGAGGGAACTCCAAAATATAGGAAAATCACCCATTTAATCAGGCCTCTCGAACGCCTGCCGTTTTCTCTTATTTCCTTGAACTTAACTTGACTACTGAATCATTACTCTATTCAATACTGATTACTGATTTCAATTGTTTCCCAGTTTTTAACCCTCCAAGCGTCAACCCCGCAAATAGATGGAATCTCTTCTCCCTTCAAAGCGCCAGACCCGTGAAAAGACGGAAATTTAAATCATCTTAAAACTGTCACTGCCCGTACTTTGACGGGTCCAGTTTTTCGCTTCCCCCAAACTCAAGCTGCAAGATAATGAGAAAGAAATGTGAGATAAAGAGAAGCCAATCGTTATCAGTGAACGATAGGTATGCTGTCTTCCTGGTCGCGTTCTTTTAAGAATTTTAAAATTTCGTTTACATTCTCAACCTTACTTTTGAGATTTTGAGAATAAATGCGAATCCACATTAAGTTTTAAATAAAAGGAATAAAACTGAACGTAAGAAAATATATTCCCGGAATGAACATATATGAGTATTGTTATTAATAAATTCATCCATAAGATTTTAAAACTTTTTAGGCTGAAATAATAGTTAATCTAAAAAATAAATATAAAATAAACATTTGACATTTTTCTCTTTTACAACGTACTTTTATTTAAGGATTTCCGAATTGAGGTTGCTTATGCAACTTTTTTTGTAAAAAATAAGACACTGAAGTTATATGCAGAATTTTATTTAATGAACGAGACTTTTCATCTTTCAATGAAATTTTTTTTGTTTGTTTTCATTGGTAAGTATAATTAAAAACGGGGAAATATTTTATTTGTATAAAATCCATAAATTAAAGTGAGTTTTTTTAGAAAGATAAGTTTTACATTCATTATATTAAATCATATATTTTTCTAACGTAATAATTTATATATGAAAGTTGATAATTTATTTAATTTGCAATTTTTTTTGTTTATGGAATTTTACATTCCTTGACGAATACAAACAGAAATGTAAGAATTGTAGAGATATTTTTTTATATTTTTCTCTAGTTTTTAATAATATTTTCAAAGTTAAAATAAGCGCAGTTTTTATAGGTTCTATTTTTTAATCGAAATATTAATCTTATTTCACTGTTCAGTGACATACATACAATACTCACTTCTGTGGATGTTAAACATAATGTTAAGTGACATTTTATATACGTTTAATATTGAGTAATTTAATACGCAAATTTTAATGCTCGTGAAAGCAAATGAATGAATGAGTTAAAAGTTATAATATTTTAAAGTTAATTTAATTAAAGTAAATAATTATACTTTGTGTTTTAAATTCTTTCAACTCCTTGGTCTAATTTTATCTCATATCTTAGCATAAAAAAAATTAATGCGTGCAACTGGCCTTTAGATTACCTCCTTCTCTTGTTTGTAAAATTTGAGTTCACTAGAGGTGATTTTAATTTATTTATCCAGTTTGTTCACAGGAGTAAGAAAAATTCAGAAATACCCACATTTCAATTATTTTGAAATTCTTATGGCAAAAAAATTTGTATCATTGATAAAGAAAATTTAGAATTCAAATTTAATAATGTACCAAATTTATTTTTACTGTGTTATTTTCGAATGAACTGTAAAATTTTAACATTTTATTAATGCTTGAAACAGAGTTTTTTCAGTCATGATGGATTAAAATAGTTTTAAATTGAGATTGACATAGGAAATATAATTTATTTATTAGATAAATTTGATCTGATTTATTAATTAAGTTTGTCATTTAATAAATAAAAAAACAATTCAAGAACCATCATTTTATTTGAGATAAACAAAGGAAGCCTCTCAGTTTTTCATTCGTAAGAATTTATGCATTTTTTTAAAAAAATTGGTAAGAATTTAGACCAATTTGTATAATTTTATTCAAAGATTGATGAATTTATTGATGAGCGTAATATTCATTCATTTAGAATTAATATATTGAAAGCGAATTTTAGAATACTGAAGTACATTGGAAATGCGCTCAAAGAATCTTTTTTTTAAGATTTAAATCACTTATATGTAATTTCGAAATATAATTCCACATTGCGAGGGGACTAAAAATTGTGCGAAACATATTATAATAAAAACAAAATAATAGGCGAACACTTTCAATTTATAAAAATTAGATTCGTATCATATTAAATACAACATAATTTATTTCCAATTTAAATTATATGTAGTGTTTCATGAAATAATCAGAAATTCTCTAAAACACAATAATATTTTCTGTGTTTTCAATCTATGTTATGTTATTTCGATCGGCTGAAAGAAACATGGTCTTAGAAATCGAAAGACTGCGATAAGCAACAGCTGTCACTCACAACATGACATCCGCTAATTAGCCTCCCCTGCTGTGCTGTAATAACCGCTAAAGGGGAAAGCAATCCTTTTGTCAAAACCCTGACACTTTTAAGAACAAACCTGTATTCAGACACGCCGCTTTCAGTAAGTAATGCATTCTTACAGAATGTCGCCGGCAGGAGGGTTAAATAACTTCCATGACGATACACGGTATTCTAGATACAGATATATCCCCAGAATTCTTGCTGTTTCGGGGATCTTCTAGTAAAAATTACCAAGTCGTCGTTAAGACCGAGGGCCATTGATAAATTTAGATTGATTGATGGGCTGATTAATTGTTTCTTCGATTGAGATAAAAAAAAAGCTTAAATCTTGTTAGAGTACGAATAACGATGGCTTCTTTATCTGCTGAAGGAAAATAACTGTTTACATTTAGTTCAAAACACAGTAGAAAATATGAACAAAAAAAAAGAAACTACAGGAAGATATGAATCAAACAAACTTTCTCCGAATGGATTTCGTATAAAACATGATACAAATCTAAACATTTGGTATAAAGACTATATAGCTATTTTCATCCTTCTATTTCAAAGTTGTTTTAAGTCATCAAGTACACATACAGGTATAATATCAAAAATATCCTTTTCGGTAAACGCGTAGATCTGTCTTCAACGTTTCCCATTTTTTTTCAAAGGATAACCGGCATTAAATTTAGAGTTAACGTCACCCGTTTTCCCACGCATAGTCAAAAGCATAGGGACCGCCAAATATGGATCCTTTTCACTAGTCATTGTGTCTGGTCATATGTTGTATCCAGCTAAAGGGTCACAGATGTGTCTTGTCAAGGGAGAAAAGCGTCAAAATATCCAGATGTAAAAAATTTCCATTGTGTAAAAAATTTTCCATTTTCCATCTAAAATCTTCAAAAATATCCTAATCACCAGCAACCGTTGTCATTGTCATTTAATGTCGATTTCAGATAACTGTTAGCCGTTGTTAGCTGTGGATTTATTATAATGAACGTATGTTAGGGTGGGTCTGTCCAAAGATGGATCAATAGCATTTCCAGAACAATGGGGAAGCATTTCATAGCAGTTATTTGGTACTAAGGAACTCAGTTTAGTCAATGAAAAAATCAGAGCAGAGATAAAGCCCGATAAAGATCGGTGAATTTATGGAGTGGCCCCTGGAGTAGCCATTTAGAGCTAAAACCTGTAAGTGTTTGGGTGTTTGGTTTTCAAAAAAATTTGATCGTGGAACTATATCCTAATTAAGCTTTCAACTGCTGCATGAATTTTGTAAATAATGTTAACCTAGTTGAGAAAAATGTTTTTGTATACCTATATAAGGCTGTATATAAAAGGAAAGTTTTGTTACATAAAAGGATAT
>JAOUZG010027119.1:1643477-1657210 GCA_026289955.1 Argiope argentata
TATTGTTATATAAAAGGAATGTTTGTCTTATTTTATCTATCAGGATCAAGGTATTAGATGCTTGAATTTTGAATTCGAATTTTTCAACAATCACGTTGCTTTTTCTTTGTATATTTTGTATATGATAAATTAAATTTTTATAAAAAATATTTTTTGATACGCCATGTATCCATTTATTTTCTTTTTCAGTTTACTCTTATATATGCCTTAATCGGTTCATGTTATATTAAATTGTTAAGAGAATCAGATGCACAATCAATGTTAGCCTTTGGCATTAAAGTCTAAGCTTGAAGGGAAAGAAAAGAAATCAGTGCGGGATAAAATTTTGTGATATTGAAGGAATGCTACATATAAAATTGTTTTGCAAGTTTCAAATAGAAACTTTAAATGCAAGTTTTGATTTTTTTTCTTTGTACCACAATACATGTGCGCAACAAAATAAAATAGGTAGCTTTCGCATTGTCAAGAAAAATGCAACGATAAGAAAGCATTAAAAACCGATGAATAAGAATAAATTTAAATGAATGTTAAAATGATCCTTTTCTCTGACGCAAAGTGAACAAAAAGTACATTTTCGAAGAATAAAGAACGAAGGCTTCCGAATATCGCTTTCCTTTTATTTGAATCCATATACAAATGGGGAAACGACATTTTACGAAACTTATGTTCAAAAGAAAGTTTCATTCAAAATGCATGCAGTAATGGAAAACAAAAGATTTGTTTTAAATAATGCTTTACGTTTGCTTTGGAAAGAGATCGAGCTTTTATTTTTCAGACAGAAATTCTTGCATATCGTTGCTCACGAAGGAAGCTTGTTTTAGGATCTTCATGAATATTTCCATTTTAAGCATCCCAATCGACTTACTTCAGTCATATTTTACTCCACTTTTGAGAGACAAAAGATCAGCAAGCCCAACGTTTAAGAAAGAGAATTTCCTATGGAAAATTAAAATTCCTGATCAAGCTTTGTAGTCCATAGCGGATTTTAATGAATTACCAAATGGCCCTTCTGCATTAAAAAAAAAAACTAATCTTTAGCTTAAGTGTTTAGATTTATGCTCTAAATTTTCAAGTTAGACGGAACTTGCATTCTAGTGAAATGCAATTATTTTAAGTTATATTCATCTTAAAATGCTTAATAAAAACTGAGTACTCTTTATAAATTTGAATTTTTCTTTTAAAAGTTATAGAAAAGATGTTGTAATTAGCTCCCCTTCCTATCCTCAGATGGCAGTACATTCCCGTTGTCTTGAAAGTGATGGAGAAAAAATTTCTTGTTTGCTTGGGAGTCAAGAAAAGTAGACGTTCACTTGCACAGGGAGTGGAGTAGCTCCCATGGAATTGGAACAAATTTATTTTACCAGTCCCGTAAGGAGCCAATGAAATTCTTCTGAAATTAATAGTTTATAAAGAAAATAATTTTTATAAGCTCGAAAGCATATTCCTAACCCTGATATGGGATTGCTTATCGGAAATTGGATAAAAATAAGAAATGGCTGGATGTAAATAAATGGATGACTAGTCAAGAAAACTATTTCCTGATTTTTCTTGCTTAGAATCTTCTATTTTTTGCCAACAGGAACACAGAGTATGGGCTCGAGAACAGTACAGAAATACTTCGTTAGGGAAATGTCTCTTAGCGTGGAAATAAGAACACTCCTCTTATAATCATTCCTTCCACTTGCTCCAATATTTTCCATCGATCATCGAACATACGAGTTTAGGAATGCTAATACGAACACTTAGAATTTTACAAATGAAAATAAATCTTCCATTAAGATTTTATCTAAATTACGATCGTCACGATGATCACTAATGCAGAATATTTAACGACGCTTGTAAATTACAGACTTGTATCTGCCTTTTCCATTTACAGCAATAATGTTTCACATTTGTGCATTCACTTCGTAACTGTACCTAATATTGTTGTAATTCCAATACGATTAAATGGAAAAGAGCATTTTGACTTGTCGTAATGTAACGATTATCATTAAAGCTGGATTTAAGCTGTCCAAATAGTGTATAATTTTTGACTAATGGTTTAAGCTTTGCTTTTAACAAATAACTTTTTAATATTCTAGCGAAGGTTAAACCGAATATATTAGCTTGTCATATTTTAATGAGAAAATATTATTTAATCTAAACTTTGCTTTCTCAGAAATTAGAATAGCTATTAGATCATTACAGAAATTTCTATATTTCATATGTGCTAAGTCCACATTAAATTTGTATTTGTATTTTGCTATTTAAATCAATTTCAGCTTATATCAGATGAAATAAAAGAACGTCTATAGTCTAAATTTGGTGCCCATTCTTCATCATGTAAAAAAGAAATATAAATTGTTGTCACATCATAAACTTGCCGACGTCTTGGCACAGAGGTAGCTTGTTTTCCTCGTGATCTAAATGTGCTCCGTTCGAGCACCAATTAGGGCATGGTTGTTCTTATGTGTACTATTTCTGAGGTGTGTGAATGTACCACCCTGTAAAAAAATGGCTTTGCAAGCGAATGTGAAGAGTGTGCAGTTACGGCGTAATCTTGGTCCCTGTTGGCGCTACTTCAAATCAAGCAATGCTCATTCGGTGGCTTAAAATGGCTGATGGCAGTCAGCGTCCTTGTCCATGATAAGTGCAATTAGTAACAACAACATCATAAACGTAAAACTACACACAATTAAATGTAAAATTATATTAACAGTAACGATTATGATATGAATCTAGCAGACAGATTCTTTTTATCTAGAATGCTGAATTTTTACATTTATTTATTATTTAATATACTAATATGGAATTTAAACGTTTAAGATAAAGAATAAAGGAAAATGTTTACAATACTTATCTTATAATAAATTCTTTTGAATTAAGAAAAGGAATCAATAAATAAAGCAAATAAAAGTAATTAAAAAACTATTCAAAATCGTCAGTGATCAGATAGAATGCTATTTATCTTTGAAAAAAATATGCATGATTGTGTGTTGATGTTTGATAAACACCACCAACTCATAAAATGGAACTGAATTTATTGGATTTTATTTTAGATGACAACATATTTTTAAATAAGTAAAATTAGACTATATTTTAGCTACTGTCCTTTAAAACCCTTCAAAGCTCATTTAATGCTAAATTAGTAGCAAATAAACTAAGTACGTTGCTTTGTGTTTTCATTTCCATACCGTCAACATTTGCACAGGAGAGCGTTTAATAACATTCAGAATAAAGTAAAACAATGATGTGAATGAAAAAAAAATTACATTATAATAATTTCCGGTGAGCAAAAATACAAAAAGAGAAAACAGGAAAAGTTATTTTGGCGGCAAATTGCTTTCAGTATTTCCAAGTAATTGCTGGCAATTGTCAAAAACATTGTGCCTAAACTCTGTTGTTCCTAAAATGTCTGGTATATTGAAGGAATTAAATAAGCATTCATTGATATTCAGTTTGGTAAAAGTACTTTTTTCCATGAAGAATACTATATATAATATTTTGTGAAAATGGTAAATAATCTCTAATAATAATAAAATTATGTTAGCATATGTGTATGCTTGGAGCTCTGTATGATATACTGTTCCATCTAGATTTGTTAATCTTTATGCAATTGCAATTTAAAAGGATGCAATGCACGATTCTCAACAATTTTTTAAAAGTTTAATTGATTAAGAGTTAACTGAGATTTTAATATTTTACGTTATAACTTCTGTAAATATAATTATAAAAAATGGATTTTTAAAAAACTTGTCAAATTTAACTCAGAAATTGTATTTTGACCAATTCGATTTTGTTCCAAATTGCAACCGATGTTTAGATTAATTTCTCAAGTTATATCTTAATTTATAATGTTCAATTATATTTTCGAATTTTGTAATAATATTTAAATAATAATCATAATTTTTACATTTCATTTAATCATAATTCAATTTAAATCATAATTTTTTTATTGCTTATTTTATAACGTGATTTTTAAAATTAAAAGGCAATGAAACAATTATTTATTTATGAAGAATAAGAAAGTTAAGTTATAATAACGCTAAAAAGAATGTGTAGTTAAATAATTCAGAAGTGGCATTTGTAATGGTATTATAATGGCACTTCTTTAATGGGAAAATAGGCAAAAAATTATCAAAACAAGTGAGAAGACCATTAAAATAATTTAGCTTTAATTCCCGTAACTATGTTTAAATGTACTTTATTGAAAAAAATATGAGATTCATTTCAAAATAAACACACTCAGTGTTTTTGAAGATAAGCTGGCTGAGAAGAATAGTTTATAAAGAATAAAAATATTGGAAAAATAAGAAGTGAAATATCAAATGATAAATACATGTATCATAATTAATATATAAAAATAAACTAAACTAATAAGAATGGAATAAAATAATTCACGTAGAATCATAAATATGTTTTGAAAAAGCATTTTATTTCTTAAGACGTTTATAAAATAAATGAATTCATTAATGACGAAGAATAATACTTAAAAAATATAAACAAATGGAACATAAACAGTGGAAACAATGAATAAAATACATCGTTAAAAAATGCTTCGATATTTGCTTAATTTAAAATGAAATAACTCTCTACAGAATAAATAAATATTGTTTTACAGTTCTCTGGTGTATTTACAAGATGCTCAATTTAAAGAAATAAGTAATTTTGTTTACATAATAGACACTAAATTATTTTTATGGAAAAAATTTACAGTATTGTAGAGATTGAATCTAAATATGAGTTTTCTTTAAGAATATTGTTTTAATAAATGTTACAGGATTTGTTTTTAATAGTTAACTTCCTGATAAGGTAAGGCGTTTGTATGTCGTTGAGTATTTCATTTATCAGCCTTGATATTATCCTGATGCATTCTGAAATATTTTTAAATAATAAACTAAATTACTGAAATGCAAACTCTAAATAAAAGTGCTAGAGTTAACGTTAAGAGCAATGATGCTACAGCTTGTGTAATTCATCGTTGAACATTTAACATCTCCTTCGAGATGAGCGGTGATACAATAGTCCTCCATCAAGGAAATAACTTTACGATGATGCAGATTCAATGCAGAGAGATACATTTGGATAAGCATTGTCAACTCCATTTCTTATCATTAACTTCAATTTATCAGAGAGAATACTGGAATTAATGACATTTCCAGAAAGACAAGATAGATTGAGTCAGTGATAAATATCATTTTTGATAAACATTTGACTAACAATAGTTTCCACACGAATGTCATATTGTAGTTGGATAGGGAATTAACCGTTTGGCAATGTTAATTGCTTAAGTTATCTAAGAATTTATTTCAGAAAGCACTCAGAAATCCGTATAAATCAGATCGGTGAATTTAAAGTCTAAAACTTATAAAAAAATTTTAGTATTTCTTTCATTCAGTAAAGTCATGGTTTAATCATTTTATGTATTTTTAAAATAATCATAATAGAAAATACTTTGTAAAATTAAATTACTTTTAGCATCTTCTATTTACAATGTAATGTGATGCATCTATTTCTTGATGCTTATTTCTATTTTAAAATATTTCGATTTAAAACAGAATACTTTTTTATCATTTGGGGTATTTTGAGACGAACTTAGTAACTTCGAACCACCATCGGATGACGAAGACGACACTTTAGATGGCACCCTTCTCTTTCCCAGCTTCCACATCACACCATACCAGTGGGAGGAAATTCGGTCTATACGGAATATTACGTACACCAGACCCGTTTACGCAAAGGTTCATCAATAGAACCAGGTTTTGAACCTGAGACCTTGCCATCAAGCTACCACAGCAGCCTTGTGTAGTTCAAAGCCCCTTTAAATATCTAAATGTTTAATCTTTTGAAATAGAAATTTATTTCAATTCGTGATATTTTGATCTTTATAAAAAATGATACGCTGAAGAGCCAGAAAAACTGTATGACAGGTCGCATGCAAACAATGGGGCTGTTCAATCTATAAACGCAACGAGATGCGATGCGGTCGACAGCCCGTGTATAAGATAACCAGCGGCTGAGGAGACTATACAGTTTATTCGAGAGTGGGAGCACAGCATTTTCGAAGTAGAGATGAAATTTCGATTTTCGCTCCCGACCATTTATAGGGTGTACCACGAATAACAGGTTTCCGGTAAAACTTCAACTCTCCGACACCGGTGCAGCTAGAAAAAAGCCTTGATAGAAGGAGATCATCGACGCCTGTAAAGAATCGTTACACGAGATAGACGTCCAACATTTTCTCAAATTACTGCAGATTTGAATGCGGACCATCTACAAGCGTCAGTATAGGCAGTATGCAAAGTATCCTACTTGATATGGGCTTTGGCTGTCGCAAACCATCTGTTGTATCATTGGTGACTTAGCCACACAAAGTTCGGCAGCTTTCCTGGGCTCGCCAAAGCAGCCAATGGACTCATAATGATTGGAAAAACGTTGCATGGTTTAAGGAGTCACATTTCCAAGTGTATTGGGTGGATAGCTGTATACGGGTTTGAAGAAAACTCCATGAATCTATGGATTACTCATTCCTACAATGAGCTGTTCAAAATGGTGGAGGCTCTGTGAGGGTAAGGGGCTTTTGTAGGTGGTGTGAAATGGGATCGTTAATATATGTAGACTCTACCATGATAGATCAGCGGTACTTTAACATCCTTCCTGACCCTCTGAATGCATTCATGTTTTGTGTGTGGTCTGGCGGACGTGGAAAAATCCAACAGGCTAATGTGTCATCTCATAGGACTACAGTATCTAACCGAGTGGCTTGCGGAGCATTTTCCTAAATTTCTTTCCCTCTCTTGGCCACCTCATATTCCTGACAAGAGCATTCTAGTCCACATTTGGAATGATTTGCAATCAGCTGTCTTTAAGAGATCTTCACCATCTCTCACTGCCATTCCCATGGCTTTGTGGACTGACCTGCAAGAATTCTGGTTGGAAGTGTCTACAGAATAACTACACAAATTAGTAGAATCCATGCTATGCCATACTGAGGTACTTCTGCTTGCTCGAGGGTTCCCTACACGATATTAGATAGAAGCACCAGTTTTTGTGGCACTTGTGTAATATGACCCACTTGACGGTTTCAACGTAGGTTCAAATGCTTTTTTCAAGATTCATCAACTATATAGTACTAAACAACTGCCCGCAAAATGTTAAATAAGTTCGTTAATATTTCCTATGTATGAAATAATCAGCATTTACTTGAAACTATAAATGACTTTTTTTATTTTGTAAGTTTCCCGATTGGCAATCAAACTGAAGTTTATATAATCCATGTTCCAAGTGCAGAAGTCTTAAACATCTACTTGGACCTGAAAATTGAAAAAGTTAAGAGATGGACGATATAAGCAGCAAGGAATTTCTCGCGTGACTGATCTGATACAGATAAAGTGTACTGGTATCTCAATATCTGCCATCCTGTTCCATATGGTATACCTAATTGTCGTTCCACTTTAAAGCGGCTCTAGGATTGTTTTGGGATTGATTTCTTAATTTAGATTCATGGTCAGATGACAAGGACGATACTTCAGTTGTCAACCTCTTCTCTAAGCATGCATACCCCATCAGCGAAGGGGTGTTAGATCCAGACGGATTTTGCATGCACCAAACCCACTTACACGACTGTGTTTTGGTAGAATCTGGTCTCTTACATGAAACCCTCCGATTTCGTGGATGAGTTCTTACCATCACTCCTCCGTGTCCAACCCCTGTATTAAAAAAATAATGCCACTCTCTCGATTATCTCATTTATATGATTAGAGTTCAAGTCTAATATATATCAACTTATGTAAATCAGATTATTTTTCTTCACTTTTAGTGTTACATTCATTATATGTCCTTTCATATAGCTTCAAGTAAAAATAACAGTTCCGCATACCATGAAATTTAAAAATATCAAAAAAGACAGCAGTAATTCACTAAACGTTTTTTAACCATTCTGAATGTAATTCGCTTCCTAGAGGAATGTTAAAAATCCTTTTTAAAAAATCTTTCAGAGCACGCTTTGATAAAGTTTCAAATCAATCTGCATTATAATTATAAATTTAGAAAGCTTTGAATAGTTTATGTTTAATAATGGTCTCCTTGTATAAAATGAATAACAATTTTTAAATATTAATGAAACTTATGTATATTAAAAACTAAAAGGAATAAACTGAAGTAAAATTTTAATTTAGGTAAATAATATTAGAAGAAAAAATGTTTTTGGCATAAAGAATATATTAGGAATACATTTCAACATTTTAATCACCTTTTGTTTTTTTGCAACAAGTATTTTGGGTATTGTGTTTTTATCGCGTTTTAAATCTTATGCATTTCAGGTTTTATAGAATATTTTACTTTTAATTTTTTTACGAGAACACAAATTTTTTGTATAAATTAATAACATAAAATTAGACAATTCATAAATTAAAGGATATTTCTTTCTTGCGAAAGGGCACCATGAGATAAAAATGTAATTATTTTATCTAAGCAATTTTATTTAAAACGATAGATATATAGTCAAAATTATAATCTCTATATTTATTAGCTTAATTTGTATGCTTAAAAATAAGAAGTAAAAATTCAGAAATTCTTATTAAATTTATTCTGAAAGGTTTATGGAATAAATGTGAGAATAGTCAGAAATATTTGAAAGTTTGCTATTTAAAAAAAGAATCGTGTTTATTCTAAAGGGATGAACATTTCAAAGGTAAAATTTGTCAGATATTTTAGGTGAATACCTTTGGGAACCTTTATTACGAAACTTCTCAAATTCTTTTAAATAGAAATTCTAAATTATCTTATATTTTAAAAGTTTTACCTGATCTTAGTTTTCCTCAACAATGAAAATTTCATATATTATCAAAAATGAAGTCGAATAACAAAATTTATAATGAACATAATAAACATCATTTAAATATTTAATAGGAAAAAAAATCATAGAAATTTTATATTTGCTTAATTTACAAATATTGTCAGTAAATATTTTTTTCACCCATATGCTGTATCGAGTTATTTTTGTACGTAGATCAATAAGTTTTTGAAGGAATCTAATTTTTTGATTTAGACTTATTTATGCTACTATACTTTAAAGGATTATTCAAAAACCAAACAGAAAAAAGAATGCCGTTGAATATAGTGATGGAGAAATTTGTTTATAAGAGCTATATTGTGTTTTTCAGCAATAAATTGGATTAGATTTATATAACTTTATTGTTTTTGAGGAAAAAAATTAGAATTAAACAAGCACTTTCCAAAATACTTTGAGAGGAAAAGTCCTAAATTTGAAATACTGAGTAGGAATGAAATTGTAGAGTGTTTTAAGTGTTATGAATGAAATTATACAACTTAAAATGCGTATTTAATTTCATAGAAGTGATGTATCTTCCAAAAGAGTGAAGTTTGTTGAATAGAAACTTATAAATAATGAAAAAAACAATGTCTATAATGTATAATTCCTGCTTTAAAAAGACCCAAATAAAATATTACAGCTATTTTTTTCCTGGATTTTCTTTTTTTTCCCAACTGACATTTCTATGTAAAACTAAAAAGAATTGCTGCTTTCACTTCGATACAATACAATGAGAGAAGAAACTATTTCCATTTTTAAAAAAGCAAGACAAGAACAACGATAATTTTGATGAAACCTATAATGGATTTTTGCTTTAGCCCTCACCAATTTATTGACTTCAAAATAAATAAAAACAATTTGTTAAACTTCAATAAATTCTCCATTGAGGGTTTGCTTCCGTTGGGCAAAAGAAACAATTCTTCCAATAGTGTTTCGATTTTTAAGGAATTTATTTTCCTCTTATCAAGATAAGAGATAGAAAGGCAAAGGAAAACAATGCATTAGCTCCAAGATTTGGAAGATAATATTTTTAAGAGATGTTTTGATCAGGTTAAAAGCTTCCCAATTAATTGTTCGCTCGACTAAGATTGAAAGAGAAATTGATTCATGATGGTCAAGTAAATAACTATTCCATCATCTGTGGAAATAAAATTTTATGATTAATAATTATTACGAAAATTATTTTTATATGTTTACAAGGCTTAGTAAATATTTGTTGTAAAAAATGTATAAGGTTCATTAGTAAATCATAAATCGACGAATATGGGTATCCAATTTATTGTCTTCAATAAACAATGGTTTTTGGTACCAAACTAAGCTCATACACACACACACACATTTATAACTAAATATGACTTCGTTCTATAACTTGAATACGTTGGAAATGAGTTCCGATTGGTTGGTTTGAAATTTTATAGCACAAGAACCCATAAGAAGGTTGTACTGCACCAAACTAGTTTATCTCTAATTCAAATCCCAACAAAAACTGTAGGAGCACAAACAAAAATAACCATCGGTAAAATGATGAAAAGACACGAAAAGTCATAACTATAATAGTGAGTTCACATTAAGTAATAAAAACCAGTAGACTTTAAAAAGACGAAAAGGTTCCCATGTGGATCGCTGCCAAGCAACAATTTCAAACCTACTGCTGTTGTTTTGAAGTAAAACAAACCCTGAGCATTAAAATATGGGCATTCTATAAGGATATGAGAAACTGTTATTCCACAATGTGAACATACTGACAATTGATCATTTAATAAAAGATATCTATGTGGGAATCTAGTGTGACCGATTCTCAGAAGAGTTAAAATTGTGTCATGTTTTCGATAATTTACAGAGGGCCAGTTTTCTATAATAGACTTGCTCATTCTATTTTACGAAACAACTTATGTATTTTTTTATTGTTTAAGGGATTGAAATCAATGAGTAAAGTTTTTGCAATAGTATCAAAAATGAACGACAGTTTCTTTATATAGGAAGGAAAAAACTGCCTACAGCAATTCATATTTCTGTAGGGCCCGAGAATTTTAGATTCTAAAAAATAATCAGAAGATGTATTAATCATTTTCTTAATGAAAGACATGATATAAAGTCTAAATATTTAGAGAATCAAAGACAAAAAAATCACGTTTAATAATAAATAATAGTTCAAAGTTAAACCTTTAATAGATAATGAATAAAATTCTTCGATTAGTCATCTTTTCAAAAACTTTTAATATCGGAACACGAAATATCTGTATGAACTTTAACCAAACATTCTTATTATTTATGATGCTAGTAAAATCATTTGAAATTGTTGAAATGTAATTTTTAGTAGTTCTTATTTTAACTAATAACTGAAATGAGCGTGAAAAAATTAATTAATTAATGAAAATATAGTTTCTTTAATTATAGTTTTGAATGCCTTTTAACTGATATTAGTATTTATACAGCTTCAAAAGTTGCAGATTTAGAAAACAGATTTGTTAAGTTCTTCCTAGGAGGAGAAATATAAGGAGAAAACTATACTGGTGGACACAATTAAAGATGGAAGGCATTTTCACACATTTCTCGAAAAATATCACATAAAACCTAGACAGTTAGTTGCCATATAATGGCACCATGGCGCTGGCGTCTCTGAGAGGAGTTTACTGAGAGGAGAAAATTTTTGTGTGCGTTACTAAGCCAGTTTCTCAACTCCACTCTAAAACACAGTATTGCTTTGTATTGTGTTTCTTGAATAATATTGTTGTCTTTTGTTCGTTTTTCGGAGAAATGAGTGAACATCAGCGTGCAGAAGAGGTGAAGAATTGTGGGTGGACTTGAAGCAGGGCAGTCTCAAGCTCAGGTTGCTAGAGTAGTGGATGTAACTCCAAGCTTGTTTCGAATTTGCGGTCAGCTTAAAAACAGTGGGACAGTACCCAGATGATCATCACAAGGTCGTCCGAAAGCAACAACGCCCAATCAAGACCAGTATTTATTTCTTACAACCAAGTGCCAGAGGTCATCTACAGTGACACAACTGTCTAGGGACCTCGCTGTTGCAACAGGAACATTAGTTTCAAGGAAGACGGTTGCCAGGAGGCTTGGTGACAGTAGGTTGCATGCCAGGAAGCCCACCATTTGCATTCCACTCACTTCTTCCCCCAAAAGAGAGCGTGTACAATTGTGCAGACAGCCCCAACACTGGACATAGCTCTAATGATCTAATGTTCTCTTCACAGATGAGTACAGATTCAGTATGCAACCTGATTCTCAGCGAATATTCATATGAAGGGGGCCTAGGACCCGATATTCTCCCAGTAATATCATGGTAAGGAACCATTGTGCTGGAATAAGAATGATGATTTGGGCAGAGATCCTACAAGATACTCACACACCACTCCATGTGTTTGACACTGGTTCCGTGAATGTCCAGAGGTATAGGAAGGAGATCCTACAACCATATGTACGTCTTTTCAGGGGTGCTATTGGCCCTGAATTCGTTTTTATGGATGACATAAGGCTGTCCTGGTCGCGGAATATCTGGAAATCGAAGGTATTCATCGAATGGATTGACCAGCCAAATTTTCTGACCTTAACCCCATTGAACATGCCTGGGATGCTCTTGGAAGAGCTATTGCGATACGCCAACCCCCACCCAGAACCATTCCGGAGTTAAAAACTGCTCTGGTGGAAGAGTGGGAGAGTCTTCCAGAAACATTCCTTAACGATCTTATTAACAGTATGCATAATCATTGTGCATGCTAATAGGTGATCACACACCATACTAGAGGCAATCACATATCATAGAAGTTTCACTTTCATTGTCATCTATCATCATGTCCACATTGAACTGTTGGCAATAACGCTTGCCAACGAATGGCAAATTTAATGTTTCTTTGAACACAACATTGCCATACTATAAGTTATATCCATACTAAATTTCATTTATTTTAATCCCATGTTTCTCCAGATAATTGGAAAAATACCTTCCATCTCATAAATTTGTCTATCAATGTAGTTACACATTCTATGCATCGTAATGCTTCAAAACTCTATAAAATATTTCTTCAAAAGCAATTTTTATGAAACTACTCCAGATTTTATGCAAATTTTATATCTCAAAGGTAGTTGATTTATAGATTTTTCCATTATATAGAATTACATCTTTTGGATTTATTCTTTATATATGCCATTAAAACTCAGATTTGAAAAAGGAAGGGGGAAGAAGTATTTAAATAAATACTTTTTTATGTAACCAAAATCTATTTATTTAGATAATTATATAGAATAAAAGCCATTAGATTTTTGTATTATCAAAAGCTATTTCGCTGAACTAATAAAACAAAATAAAAGACTAAATAATCAGTAGATTATCAAAATGACTTTTCGATATTATTTTTATATTTTTATAGCACTACTATTAAACCATTGGTTATTTACTTTGATTAAAAAAAACTTTTATCCAATTTTACAAATAGAATTGCAAAACTAAAATTCATTATAAACGACCGATAGATAATTTATTTGAAGAAAGAATTCATAAAAAGGAATTTTAATAGAATAATGAGTAAGAAATATTAAATATTGATTCCGTTTATTTGATTTGATAAATTAATGGAAGAATGATAGTTAGAAAGCTTTCCTTTAAGTTTACTAAAAATGTGGGAGACTTTAGTCTGAGAATGAAAGTCTCATTTTTCTCCCAAAGAAGGCAGAATAATTTACTCACGCAAGAAAATGTTAGAATTTTCATAAATACTTCCATTTTAAGCGCATCACTCGTTTTAACCAAGGCATACTATCTTTCACAAGACAAGACAGACTAGTAAGTTTTAAAGTTTAAAAAATGAAATATCCTTCACTAGTGATCCTTCACTAGTTCTTATGAATAGGGAAACATTTAAATCTCAAATGAAATTGAAAAAGTTTGTTGATGTATTAACTAATATTTAAC
>JAOUZG010027119.1:1687210-1718821 GCA_026289955.1 Argiope argentata
ATCCAGTGCTATAACACTCGACATGGAGATCTTTGTAACCAGATTCGCATCTCTTCTGTTGCGAGTTCGAATCTGGTTACAAAGATCTCCATGTCGAGTGTTATAGCACTGGATGTTTTGAATCAAAGGAAATTGTTATTCGGGTACTCACGGGTCCATACCCTCTGATGCTATCGCACTCTTCCTTCCGTTTAAAGGGGATCACTCGAAAAACAATTGTAATTATTTAATAAAAAGTAACTAACATAAAAAATTTCCTAACTTGCTAATTTTTTTCTAATATCCAAAGTAGGAATTGATTTCAAAAAATTGTTTTTTTTTTGTATTACTTGCTTATATTTCTTTTTTTTATTTCTTGTAAAAGATATTAAAATAAAAAGTATCAATTGCTAGTTTTTACTTTACCACCACTATAAAAATATAATTTCAATTTTTTGGAAAAAAATCAAATATATTTTTCATCACCATGATAATTAATTTCAGTTAAAAAATTTAAGAATTGTGATTCATAATTTTTTGATTATAAAACCAGCTGCTTCCAGTCGCTTTTAATCGTATTAGTTTCTATCACATCTTCATTAATCAATGCATCTTGAGCCAATCACGTTCTCCTCATTCCTCCAAGATATTTTCAAACATCATTTCGGCGGGAATAAAATGGCCTCCGTGCAGCAATTAATGGCACGTATCGAGGAGTTAAAACCCGAGGCAGTTAGTTCATTTTCTGCCGTAGCACTTAATAAGAAATACAACCATCTTAACGAGACGGTCGCGCGCAGCTTTTCCATTCGCCCCCCCCCCTTTCGTAACGAGATGAGGCACTCGGGCGGAATCTCTCTCATGATGGGCAACTAAATATCTAATTTTAAACAATGAGGCCCGTCCACGCCGATGCATAACTTCTCTCATTACTCATGCGCCGATGCGATGTCAAACAATATTAGCTTGATTTATAATGCCACCGAACGTCTCATAAAGCGTGAAAGAAATATGATGTCGCTCAAATGACGACAAAAGCATCGGAGGGGGGGGCGCAGGGGGTTAAGCATTGAAGTTTGTCTCGGGCATCGGAGAAGGTTCTTCCATTCATTACGATGAGAGGCATCTGTAAGTCCGAAAATCTCGCGAACTGTGCTGGGAGTGATGCAGCTCTCCCGTGTTGTTCGCACTCAATAATAACCCCCGGGTGATGAATGTTGAGGCGGAGTTCCTGAAATTATGTGAGATCGGAAAATTTCCGTCTTACAGAAACGAATCTGTAGCTGAGTAATTGTTTGTAATTGAATGCTTAAAGGGAAATATGAATCACTGTCGTTTACGAACGACAACATTTTAGTTAAATTAGACAGTAGTTGTGTAGAGAAAACGAATCGCATTAATCAGGCATAGTCGATATTACAAATAATTAAACAACGCTGATTCTAAAGAAATTAATTAAAGATATACTGATTGGAAAGAAGTGAATTAAAGATATGCACTTATATACATTACGATGCATAAAAGAGTGTTTTAACTTCGATTTTCCTATTTCATCCTGAAGAAATTAATGTCTCATTATAAAAAAATAAATTTGAAATATCCTACAATTTTAAATTAAAAATTGCATTGAGTATTAGAAGAATACTCAAAATTAGGTTTGCTATTAAGGAAATTAAGAATTAGAAAATGCGTTATTAGGTAGATATTAAAATGAAAATATATAGGGAAATTTTGACAAATGAGTCGATATTACAAATTATTAAACCATTCCGATTGTAAAGAAATTAATTAAACATATGCTGATTACAAGAAATTGATTTAAGAAATTAACATATTTTATTTACATTCACTAGATCTTTAACTCCAATATTATTATCTCATGTTGAAAAATTAGAACGTATTTCATTACAAAGAATGAATTTTGAAATATCATAAAATTTAAATTAGAAATTGCGTTGAAAATCAGAAGAAATTAAGAAATTAAATATGTTATTAAGAAATTACGAATCAGAAAATTATTAATTAGAATTAAGATGAAAATGTATTGAAAAATTTTAAAGAAAAGTACAAACCCTACCTATTGCAAACTAAAGTATGTAATAAGTAGTAAGTACCTAAACAAAAGTATTTTTCTTGGCAAAAAGTAAATTATGAAATATCATGTAATTTTAAATTAAAATTACTTTAAAAAATAAAGATATAAACAAATTAAGGCAGTTATTAAAAATTAAGAATTAGAAAATGCGATAGTAACTATAAATTAAAACAAAAATACATTGGGAAATTTTGACAAAAATACAAATCTACCAAATACAAAATTTCATTCCTATTTCTAAGAAATGTCATTTCAAAATGTAATGAAAATATTTCTTTGGTATACAAATATTAATCTATATCTATTGCTTTTTGAAAAAACTACTGGAATTGAACTTCTGAAAGTCGTTAAAGTGATGATTACAAACTTTTTGAGAAAACATTTATGGATTTCTAGGCTAATCCATGGGCAAGATTTTGAAATTGTTTAACAGAATAGAATGTAAAGTTATGAGTTGTTTTTCATAACTTAATAGTTTTTTTAAAAAAATCAACTATTGAATTTCACAATAAAATAATTGTTGATGTTTAAATTCGTAGAAGATTGATTTTGTTGAGACTATTCATGATTTGTACACAGAAGTTGTATTTATGATCTACTGTACGTTTTTCTCCTAATGTCAAAAATATTTGACGGAAAATGTAAATTTAGCTACTATTATACACACATTAAGGCAAAGTCTAATGGGGTTAAAGTTGTTTTGATGAATTTCAAACAGGAATGTGGAAGTCGTCTGTATTTATCTTTTTTAAAGTGTCTGGCTTTCTTTTTTACATCATCACCCATGTTTTGCAAAGAAGGTTGTTTACGTCTGCTGTTGGACATTGACATCTATTTGCTTCATAGACATTGATACCGTTAATATAGAGCCACTCATTGAGTAAATATTGCCGTTATGAGGTTATGCGACATTTTAAGCAACTCCTAATTTATAAATATGGCGCGTTTTGAATAACGCTTTGGGATTATGCCAAAACAACTGTAAAGATTGGTAAAGAAATCTATATAGTT
This sequence comes from Argiope argentata, assembly GCA_026289955.1. NCBI lineage: Eukaryota > Metazoa > Arthropoda > Arachnida > Araneae > Araneidae > Argiope > Argiope argentata. Next base: position 1,690,296 of record JAOUZG010027119.1, read on the forward strand.
GTCCATTTTTAAAATCTTTAAAAAAATCCAGCAGAACATCAGTATAAAAATCAATAAAGAACTATTTGAGGTAGAATTATTAATGCGGTAATTCAATAATATGGGTATTTTCATTTTTTCTTCCTACAGTACTTTTCTTGAAGTCAAAATAACCAGAGATAACTGAGTAGCTTTGTTCCTCATATAATCAACAATACGAGAATTCTTTTAAAAGAATTATAAGAGCATTCTTTGTTTGTTGTTAAGCCAATGCGAATATACATATTTCTAAATAAAACTGTTATTATCATGTGAGAAAATTATGGTTTATTTCGCAAGGTTTTTTTTTGAATAATTGAAGGCAACGAATAATTGAAACTCTAAATCGCTTTGACAATTCAAAAAGCATTGATGGCAATATTCATCAGCATCTTTATCCCATGCATTATTATTATGTACGCTTCTTTGAGAGCAGATGCGTTTTTAAAAGGAGAGAGACCGATAGAGATATCTCATTCAAACCGGTTTAAAATGATTAATTATTTCTATCAATATGGCAAATAATGACTTTAAAAATAACAATGTCATCGCATGAGAACTTGAAATTTGCTATCGTAGATTTAATTTCCTTTCGTTTTTCTTTCTTTTTTTCTTCAATTTTTTTAACATCATCTGAATGTTTTCTTTTCATTGAGTGATCCAATCGAAATACCTTCCTAAGCATCAAAATTTCTGATTGATATAACTATTTCTTTATATAAGCATATATATGGGTACGCACCATTTAAAATTTCACAAACTCAACATTCAAGCTCTTAATTCAAAATTATTAAGAATGTGTGCACATTGTGATTTTAAAAAGTATTATTCCTTTTATTTAATACCTTATTTTCTTTATTTCTTAAAATTCTGTTAATTCTTCTTAAGTGTCAACAATTTTTATGTCGTTTTTTTCATAGTTACATATAAGATTTTCTTGTTTCTATTAAATATAAAATTCTTTGGCGTTACTATTCGTTTCTTCTGCTAATAACAAATACCTTCAAGAGGAAAATACGAGCAAAAATGTGTGATTCATTCAAAAATATATTCATTCATTTAAATGAAACAGGACTTTGAACTATCAAAATTTAATGCAACCGATAGCGGAGTTCCCCGGGAAGACAGAAAAGGTATAAGCTATCGTTGATATTCGAATAATTTGATAAATATCCCTGCTTAAAATGATGCTTAAAGTGTTAAGAATTTCATTATTTGAAATTTCTTAAAATTCCGACTATTAAGAAGTCTTCAATCCTTATGTGGACAAATTCTACTATTTAGTCAAAAGTGTGTTCAAATTTTCAAAAATGACGCTAAATTCCATTCTTATGACAAACCAATAAAAGGCGTATGTTTTATATAGTTCAGATAATTAGAAAAATTAAAATGCACTTTAATTTCATTAAATTTTAGTTTGAATAATTATAGCAATCGACAATTTCAAACTCATGGAGGATTTTCAAGACTTAGATCTTGAAAATGTTTATTAGTTTAACCCTCTAATGTATCCCACGATTTTTTTAATTGGAAGGCTGTCTATTGTATACATCATGTTGGGATTCTTTCAATACATACATTATGTTTTTTTTATTATTAAAAATTTTAATCATTGTTTATTGTTATTGGAAATCATGTAATAACAATATAATTCTTTGAAAAATTGAGTTTATTTGAAAACGTTGTCGCTAAATAACAATTTTAAAAAATTCAGCAATAAGAGAATTATTAAGTATTTATATTAATCTTGTTCAATTTTCTTAGTTTTGTTAAATCTTAGAAGAATCAACTTTATATAAGTAAATATTCATTTATTTCTCTAAATCATCTTCGTCAAAGCATTTCTGTTTCAAAGTTTGCATATATATTATATTAGTTATGTTATTTTGCTCTAGGTCTCATCAATTTTCTTGCCTTTTTTATTAATGCGATAAGTTTATTTTATTTATTTATGATAAATTAAAATATTACATAACTTATTAAGGGATAATTTTCAATAAAGTAGCTTAATAATTTTAACTATGACTGTAACTGAGGACTGAAATTATGTTTTTTTTTTTAAAGGTTCGATATGCATATATAGATTTGCTTTTGATAATATTTTTTAAACCCATTAACAAAGAAACTATATAAATTAGTTTAAATTAGAATTTTTTAAAATTTTTTAGTCTGAATAATTGATCCTTTCAGCTATTAGGTAAGTTTTCAAGTTATAAAATAAGGTAAAGGTGTCGAGTTTTAAATAATTCATATAATCCATTCTGCTATTATAAAGTTAAAATCATAAAACGGATAATTCTACAAATCTCTCTTGGATGCTCTAGATAACAGACTTTCTCACAATAAATTATTTGGGTATGAAAACATTAAGCTTTTTTTTTCATATTCTTTGATGCATGAATTAAATGATTTATTTAATTTGTGAAGTCATTATATTTATATTTTTAGAAATCTTTCAAATTATGTTTGCTTACAATCAGAATTTTCTTGATACATTTATGTATATTTCCAAGTTTATCTCTGGGAGTTGAGCTGTCAGGGTAGTCTGCATCAACGGACATTTATACCTTGTGTCCAGGGGATCCTGTTTCTCATCATGTCTTTGCTTCTGCCCGAGCTTTTTCTGCTGAATCGGACATGCTCATGAATAAATAATGAAGCTATCCCTTTTCCTGCCAAATGGAACTTCGTTGTACTCGTCAGCAACCTGGCTTGGATCACAGTTTGTGAAAAAGAGGAAAACAGGGTCGATGCTTAACAAAATCATACTCTTTGTTGAAATTGTGATTAATCGATACGCTCGAGCATTCTAATGACATGTACAAAATAACACCATACTTTTACATTTTCAATTGCATCCATTTACAACTATAAAAATGACAATTGCTAAATAATACATATAACATTATTCTTATTGTGATCATTGCTTTTATAAGGAACATTTAAAACATTTATAAAATATTTAAGCCTATGATGAATTGTTAATTAGTATATTCTATAGATTTTTGCAAATATTTGTGATGATGAAAACAAAATTTAATATTTAGCTAAAAGTTATTTATAAAAGAAGCAAAATATAATTTACCTTTTATTATTATGTATCGAGGACAACATAAAATTACATTTATGAAAACATATTATCATTATTACACGAAAAAAGGGACAAATATTTTTATAAATGTTAATCTTAAAACCATGAAGGATTACCATAATTTTGTTGGATATGTAAATCAGATATTTACCCTGAATAAAATAAGAAAAAGCGGTTCAAGAAAAGTTAGCAATTGAAAAGGATTTTGCTTGCTTTTATTTTATGCTAATAAATATTATTCTTAATTTTTTTAGCTCATAAGCCATAGTCAATTAAAACGATGTTCTGATAATAATATCTATCATATATTAGTTATTGTTATTATTTGAGTTTTTAAGAGATTTTTTTAATATAGGAATCAAACTTTTGAATTTTTGTGACTCAAAAAATATTTCATGCTAAAATTAAAACGCTTATATGATGAGAAATCTAGTTAAAAAATTATATATAAATGAAATTTATGGAAACAATTTTAAAAATATGAATTTATTTTATTTTTTCTCAATTTTGATATTTTAAGAAGTGGGTGAATCATAAGCAAAAAAGATAAATCTAAATAACCTTCCGAGATTTTATACTATGCGAATGTGCATTCATCAATTAAATGCTCTGTAAAAGAGACTGAGGTATCAAATGCTTATAACAAAGGAAAGTTAACTAAAAGCTAGAACATTTCTTTTGCTACATTAATATTAGAACTGATCTTTATTTTTTATTTTTCTTTATTGATGAATTAAAGATTGATTCATAAAGGAAATGGACTATTTGTGATGCTGGGAATTTCATTTCAGTATATAGGGAACCTTGAGCAATAAATATACGTATTGTAACTATTTATTAAATGGATCAGTTTCTTGAATTTATATAATTTAAAACAGGCATTACTTATAGTATATAAATTAAAAACAGGCCAACAAGCAAGAAATCAATGCGATAAAATTTTTAACCTGCATTGATTAAACATAATTTATTTGAAAGGATGGAATAGTAAGTTGTTTTTTACTCCCTTCCGGATTTGCTAGCATTTTGAGTAAACACTTGTTTATTCTTGACGATAATTCCCTATTTCAATATTTTCTGAATTAATTCACAATTTAATTAAATTTTGATTCCATACAAATATTTCACAGTATTAAATTAGAAAAAAAACATGGAAAAAATGTGTAATAATTATGATATTTCATAAGAAATATAAATAGTTTAGGTATTCAAAAACACTTTAAATAAAAGAATACGAATTTTAGCATACTATAAAAGATGATTAAGGTACACTAAAGCGCAGTTTCATTAAATATATATTTATTTATATATTTTTTTATACAATTTACTAAAAATTTGTTCGTTTGTGTCAAATTTAAGCGCTGATTGTTATCTGAAGGTCTTGTTTCAAAATTAACCAAGGACTATTCGAAAACATTTAATTTCGCAAAAGTCAGATATTGAGGAAATCTCACATTCTCACGGCGAAATTCTAAAGCATCGATTTTCGAAACAAGTATTGTATCACTATTCCATTTTAAAAATACACAAACGTTATATCATTTTTCTTTTTCACCTCTCCCCTTCCTATACTATTGTCAAGTCTCACATTTCTCACTTTTGCTTATTTAACTATTTTAAATTAAAACTAAGATTAAAAAGGATTCAAGGTATCTAAAAATAAAATTTCATGATATATAGATAAAATTTTCTTTAATTCTGATATTTTAAAGAGAACATATTTGAAAAAACTGATAAAAATTATGAAACTAATTATAATATAAAACTTTGTTTCTTAATATATTAAAACTTTATTTAACTTTATTATATTAAAACTTTATTTCTAAATAATATTAAAACTTTATTTCTAAAATTAAGTTTTAAATGTATACGAATGTCCATTCTGATAGCGACTCAATGTATAATTTTTAAACCGTTTTGGCATATACTTCAATATTGACAAGTATTTTAAATGATGTGAAGAATTTTTTATATTGTATTGAAAAATAATGTACATTTTAATTTTTAAATAAATTTTCTTTTGTATTAATCATATTTAACAAAATATTTTAAAATGTTGGCATTTAAAAAGTTTTATTCTTCAACGACTGAAGTCAGCGTTGCATTATAATATTATACGCTAAAAATTGATAATTGTGGCCAACTCCAAACATTGATATCTTTCTCGAGATGGCCATTTAAGCATTCTAAAATCAATAAAATATTCATATTTGTTTTTCAAGATTTTATAATTATTCCGTTTTAATCGTAAAATTTTTTTATTGTTAAAATTTCAAAAAAAAAAAAAAAAAAAAAAAAAAAAACTAAACTAAATATTTTTGCAGTTTAAGAAATAAAACGACAGGTAGATCATATGAAAATTATGACTTTAAAACATTTTTACAAGTTTATTGATTTATATACACTGCACAAAACATAAAATTTAATACCATTTAAAGCCTTTTTCCCGATAGGAGTACATACTTATATCTGACTTTTTACAAAATCAGTTATGGGATACAATCAGAATGACTGCCCTGTATATTTAAATATTAATGGATAATTTTAGTTGCAAAATAATTTATGGTAAATATTTCAGGAAATAAAACAAAAAAATCAGAGAATTTAAATTTCGATCAAGTTAAGTACCTACGAAAACGGAGATATCAATTTTATTTTCACTATTATATAATAGTGAAAATAAAACAAATGAACAAATAATGAACAATTCTATTTCCCTGTTTACTGTTATAATTTAAATTTAAATAACGACATACTTGTTTTATCCACTGTAATTAATAAGCTAATAACTTAATGGTTGATTATGTAATGTCTTACCATATTCTTTAAAATCTAAATTCATATGATAAAATAATTTTCGATAGAAGTCATGTTATATGTTGATCTAGTTTCAAAGAGAAAAGTGTAATGTTACAAGCATTTTAAAAGCCTGATTCACATTTTCAAGCAATTCATTTCTTAAAAACAAATGAGTTAATATGAGAAAATATTTATGTCTCAATGATCAATAATTTACTTAAGTTCAAAATATTCTAAGTAGTAGCCTTGTTGTCAGGTGAGCAAGCAATTTTTAGGAAGAGAAATACGTGCAGAATGAATCTCTTTCACCGATACCTGCTGCTATCTCCTAAGCCAGGGTCATGTCATTTGCCGTTACATTCCTAATTTCAAGAACGTGTTCAATTAGCTCGACTGAACCCCTACGGTATAGTAAGCTATCGCGTCCAACAGGCAGCAGCTTAACTGCATGCAGAACTGATTTAACCATTAAATGTGTGGTTATAGCTGGATATATTCTAGTAAATCCCATTCTAGCGTGTTTGTGCTATACGCATTGTAAGTAGTTGATTTTCAAGTAATCGTTCTCATCCCACGTAGTTGTTAATCGAGTCATAGACACGCATACCTAGCGTAAATGAATTAGTCGGAAAGCTTTTGATGTCTTAATCTTATTAATTAGCAGATGTACAAGGATTTGAACATTTTGAAAATCTAACTTCATCGTTGATTTTTATGCGATATATATCATTCATTATAATATAGAATTATATTATACGAGATATTAATTATTATTTCATTATTTTCTTCATTCTATTATCAAGTATAATACCATTATTTTTCTGTATAAGAAATTCTAACAAAATCTTATATGGCTTTGACATTTTTCTTATTCATTTTACAGGTTTGTATGGTGTAAGTAGCAAGCTAAATATGTAACCCATTTTTATGTTTAATATTATAAAAAGGATAACTTGAACCGTATTGTGAAAAAAATTTAAACCTAGAATAATGCGTTTAATATAGCTCTTAATGTTATTATATTTATTTCCAATAAAATCTATGGGACACTTTTTTTTATAATTCATAAATATTATTTGAAAACATACACTCAGAAAGTAGTCATTGCAATTATTGAAAAATCAGTCATTCAATGTGTTTTAATACACTCGTTGCATATCAATACTTTATATTTTCAAAAATATAGCATATCCATGATAACAAATGTTGTTATAATACCACGGATGAATGTTTAAATTCCCTTTTTTTAAAAAGAATAATACCCCCAATGTCCCTTTTTTGTTTTGTTTTACTGAATCATTTGCATTGGAAATTGTTCTCTTTGGATACCGGAACTAATTACCACTGATTAATAAGAGAATTTTGTAAAAGAAAAACTCATGCAATTTAGTAAAGACCTTAAGATATATAAAAAAAGTTATTACTTTCTAAAAAGTTGTTATTTATGCTTGAAAAACAAATCTATAATTACATTGGAAGCTTTGTTTCCTTATAATGGGGTCTTTTCTAGCTGTAACAGTACCGACACAAAATACTATTTTGGCCATTAGGAAATATAATAGTATTATTTTAGCTTGAAGAAATAATAGTATTTTTAAAAAACTCATAATGCTATTTTACTTTGGCTGATATTAATAGCTATATAGCACTTAAAAGGAAACTACTCATATACATCGGATTGAAACATTAAGTAATTTGCTAAAAGAAAAAAAATAATATCACATGAACATAAAATATTGTTTTCGAATTCCTGTTTTTAGCTCACTGATATATGTACTGGTAAATTTAAAGATAAAATAAAACAAATATTTTTCCAATGCTGGATTCCAAAGCAGATTTCTCATCTGCTGATGAAGCAGACCAAAGAATAGGGAACATTTTATATACATCCGGCAATACAGACGGTGGGGAACGACAATATGGATAGACGAGTGCAATTGAATGATGTTTTATATTGTTGATGAACCGCCTGTATTTTTTATTATGAGTGAAAAGAATATACTAATTTCTTTTGATACATAAATAAATTTTTAAAAAATTATAAATACAATGTTTTTTAAAAAGTAAAAATTGTGAAATTATTTATTTTTCGTGTAAAAGTTTTCACACAGACCTCAATCGAGAGCACATTTATTATAAGTATGATCTTCTGAAAAAAATAGAACTTATATAATATTTTAATGTTATTAAAATACAGATGAAATATCAAAATTTGTTAAATAAGAGGAACATACAATATTTTAAATACATGTAATTTTATTTAATAAGGAATAATTATAATATTATTAGAATATTATATCATTATTACAATTAAGTTATTGAAAAAATTATCGGAAGAACTACAATTAGTAATTAGAGGACCATTCTAAATAGAACAAAAATTGAGGATATATACATAAAATATATACTTTGAACGAATTAAATACGTTAACAGTTTATTTACTAAATATCAAAATTTGATTAGGTGCCTCTAGAAAATTATTATTCCAAACTACATTTTTTTCCGAATTCTTGAATGTTTATGGATTTTCTTGTGAATACAAGTTGGATTCGATGTTTTATGGATCCAATAAAAACAAACTGCTTACGATTTTTCAGAATGATCCGTTCAGGTGCTTTAGTGCATCTTATTTCCTTCCTGTATAAAAATTACAATGAATCCCTTGTTTCGTAAGAATCTAGTTACACAATTTAGATTTTTTTTCCAACGCAGCAATGGAAGTGTTTTAGAACGAAGCAATTGCAACTCTGAAAGTTTGCACTCTAAAAATACTAGAGCGCCTGAGTTTTACAACTTCTAAAATTCGGTTTCAAAAACTCAGGATGGAAATTTCTTCGAAAATAATGATATAAAGTTATAAATTGGCACTTTTTATTGTTTTCGGAGAAGATATCCTACGAGTTTCTTGTTATTGGTGTTTTAGAAGCTATAAAATTCAGGCGTCTATAAAACGATCGCTGTTGGTGTTCAACCGAAAATTCTTATTCACATCGAAAATTCTTTGTCGTTTTCCTGAAATTGTTTCTATTCATAAAAAAAGATATCCGAATAGGTAACTCGAACTCTATGAAAATATATATGGTTAATTAAAGCATAATAATTTTGTAACATTATTTAAGTCTTTTCTAACTACTGTCTAACTTTCTATAGATTAATTTTTTTTTAATTTTTCATTCAATTTTGTCACTAGCATTAATTAATACTTCTGTTATGTAGCAAGTAAAAATCGCATTAAATATATTTTATTTGCAATTATTGAAAAAATGATTCATAAAATTGTTAAAAAAATAATTTTTATCTCAAACTTCAACTGAAATTTCGGTTTATATATTATTTTTTCTATCAGACAAAAGAAATAATTCTCTTGCAAATTATGATTTAAAAAAAAAACATTTTTAAAAATATTTTCAAAAACTGTTTAGTATCAATTTTCTTCATAAACTTTTCATTTTTAAGTAATAATATTAAATACACATTTATGAAAAAATTAATAGTTTTAGATCAGATAAGTTTGAAAATTCATTAATAAATGAATGGCATATTAAAGAATATTCAATGCAATGTGCATGTACCTACACTGACATTATTATTTAATTTTATGATTTTCGCATCATTGTCATTAAAAGAAAAAATATATATTCCGGACAGTAAAAATTGAATTCTTTTTCATAGAACCGAATTTTAAGAGCATATATTTAATCTGTAGATGTTTTTTGCCTGTTTTAAATAATTATGTATTGTTACAAGCGGGCGAGCGGCACGAAAACTCGCCAAAGTTGGCCACGTTTGGCGAGGAGCCTCGCGCCAGCTTGATTGGTTTGGCGAAAGGAATAATCTAGTAGCCGCTAGATTGTGCGCGATGTTTTGAGAATTTCCACGAGACTCAGGTGCACGCGCTTCTCGGCTATATAAGGACGAGTAGCCGGCGTGAGTTAGTTAGTTGCTATAGTGATTTGATCGAGTTAGTGGAGAGTTTGTTTTGTAATAAAAAGCGTCTCGCTGGACTAAAGGATTTGTGAGCTGTGTTTGCGTTTGCTGTTAACGCTGTGTTATTGAGCTCGCTGCGATTTACTGTATCTGTGCTATACGATAGCTGTTTTGCAGTCTGTTTTTATCGTACGTAAGACTTGAATTTACGCTGTAATTGACTGTTGACTGCTGGATTGTATTTATCTGAAATTTTTATTCCGGACAGTAAAAATTGAATTCTTTTTCATAGAACCGAATTTTAAGAGCATATATTTAATCTGTAGATGTTTTTTGCCTGTTTTAAATAATTATGTATAATATTTCAATAAATAAATGAGCTTAGGTAAAAAAGCTATAATTAAAATGAACTGTTGTGTGTAGCTTCTTTTACTTTTCTCTTAGCATTTTAATAATAACTTTTTTTTTTAAATCAGGAATCAAAAAATATTTTTGCAGTAGTTCACATAAAAAAAGATATTTTTAATACAAATTTGCTAAAAGAATCTTTTATCATCGATATCATTTTTTTTAAAAAAATTAGCGTATTTTTGAAGACTATGTAAATGAAAAGGAAATGCCCATCATTCCCAATTCATTAGAACTACTCTTAAGTGCAAACACTTTAATTCATCTTTATAAAAATGTTTTTATGTATAATATTGTTACAAGCGGGCGAACGCTAACGCTCGCTAGAGGTGAAAACGTTGGCGGCGCGTCATAAGGCGCTCCGCGCCAGCCGAGTTGACTTGGCGGGTGGAATATTCTGGTAACCCCGAGTCAATTCTGGCAGCGCCGCGTTTTCTCTCGGTGCTTTCGCCGTAGCACGGCTACGCTTTCACCCGACTATATAAGAGGCGGGTTGTCGTCTTTCTGCAGTTGATCGCTCAAAGAGGATCTCTCTTCGAGGAAGAGAAGCATTTCGCTTACTTGTAGCTTTTCGCTTGTTATTAGTGAGCTGTGTTTGCGTTTGCTGTTAACGCTGTGTTATTGAACTCGCTCTGGTTGACTGTTGCTGTGCTATACTATAGCTGTTTTGCAAACCGTGTTTATTGTGCGTAAGACTTGCATTTACGCTGTAAGTGATTGATTATTGCTGAATTGTGTTTTCTGAAGTTTTACTTTTCCAAGTCATCCTGTAAATAACTGTAAATAGCTGTAAATAAATTTGTTTGTGCTGTCCTCAAAAAAAGTCCATTCAATTCGATCCCACTACGCTAAAAACGTAACAATATGTTTCGAATATATTTGTCGTCTAACAAATAAAGGACATGTTTTCTGACTTCAAATGACATGTTTTCTGTCTGCTGAAATTATTTTTCATGCTAATTTTCAACTCTATTTTTCAATTTTTTTCTATTAATCAGAATGACTAATATAAGGGTACTGAACTGCATCTTTATTTATTTTTCAGTGATAAAATTCATTTTCGCTATAGATTTATTTTCAGTGATAAAAATCATTTTTGATAAAATGTTGACTATATCTAAAATATAATTCAATAATTCGTGGATGAGACAAATTTTATAAATTAAATTAGAATAATAATTTAGCGAACATAATCTTTAGAGCAATGATTGGTTGTTTTCGATCAATTTAGGTGTTTCTCAAACGGCCCCCGTGACCCTTAAAGGATCCTCGAATTTCTCTCAGGTGACCCATATTTAAGAAAAGGAATGTACGGCCATTCCTTCATCTTCAGAGCGTTACATTTTTGCACAGAAGCAATATGCGCATTTCTTTGAAAAGTGGCGTTTTGAATAAAAAATTAAAGAAAAACAGATTAATAATTAAATATATTTTACCACAAAATATTTGCATTCCGAAGAAGAATATTATGAATAATAACACATTCCGGAAAACTGGGGGGGGATGTATATGCATTTGCTATCTTGTCAAGACCCAGCAAAATAGATTTATGTTGACAAAAGTAATAAACACACACCTAGATAACATACTTGCAATAAATAACGTTTAAAAAAATCTTCGCAGTTTATTATGAGTGAGTTAGTTGAGAGTTTTCTCTGAAATGAAAAGCGTCTCGCTGGACTAGAGGATTTGTTATTAGTGAGCTGTGTTTGTGTTTGCTGTTAACGCTGTGTTATTGAGCTCGCTGCGATTAACTGTTTACTGTGCTGTACGATAGCTGTTTTGCAGTCTGTGTTTATTGTGCGTAAGGCTTGCATTTACGCTGTAAGTGACTGTTGACTGCTGGATTGAGTTTATCTGAAAGTTGTTACTTTATCGGTTATCCTGTAAATAGCAGTAAATAAATTTGTTTGTGCTGTCCTCAAGTAAAGTCCATTCAATCCGAACCCGCTACGCTAAAAAAAAAAAAAAAATGTAACAATATGTTATAATCTAAAATTGAAGCAAATTTTTATTTCATTTCCCCTTTTGACTTACTAAAATTGCTATAATAATTATTATTAAAGTATATATTTTCTGATCGTAGACGTAGTTCAAACCCCCAATGAGTTGAAACCTAGATTTCACCGCCCTTTTTTCGTCTGCAGTTTGGAACAACTAACAAACTTCGTGCTGAAGCATACTCCGTTATCTCGAATAAATTGCAAGTGTTACATCCTTTCTCTTTTCACGAGTATTCCCAGTCAAGAGAGCGAGAAGAAATTCCACCCTAATAAAACAGAGGAGATGATTGCCAAGTCGCGTGATATCGCTTCGTCAAGTTTGATGAATTAACACCGTTATCGCCAAACATTGTGCGAGACCGCCATATTCCCTCAAAATTTTTCAATAGCCGGGAAAGCTCTGTTGTTATTGCGTTATTAAATATTATGGATGTGCCTTTTTTTCATTATCTCTTCCTCCCTAAATCAATTAGTGAAATGTGCGTTTAAAGTTAATTGAAAAGTAATTAGTTGGATGGAGGACTAATCATCGTTTTAGTGGGAAAAGAACTGATAAGACTTGTGAGAAAGGCTGCGTATGTTTAAGAGTTTATGATTGGACGGCTGACGGCCGAAACAGAAGAAAATAAAATTCCGTTGTTGCTGATAAAAGAAAAATTTGGGTGTCATTAATCGCTGAATACTTATTCTTGAAAAAAGTGTCGTTTTTGAAGGTATTTTCGGCATTGAAGGCTTTAGAAAATCTCTACCGTATTATTCTCTTGAAAAAATAAATGCCAGCTGGTTTTTTTTTAATAACTGGCAATTCTAAGATTTAAATTTTTTAAATGGGATTGATTTTCGACAGATTGCACAAATTTAATAACACGAAATCAGTTTATTTACCAATCTTAAAATTTCAAGTAAAACTAAACGAGAGTAACAAATTGGATACTTATTACCTTTTAAATTCTTTAACATATACTGAATGGTTTACTTTAAGTGGTTAATCGAGTCGAAGTCATAAATTTTCTTCTGTTTAAATATTTGTTCGAAGTGAGTTCTCTGAATCCAGTTTCAATATTTGACTAAGTAGAGGATAGGAGAAAAAAAATTTCTTCTTTGTTTATGAATATAATTTGGTTATTTGTATTGATCAAGGCATTAATTGAATAGAAGAGAAAATAAATTATTATATTTATTTAATTCATTAATTTTTAAAATTATTAGAATTTTGAAACTTGTGAACAATTTCCTAGTATTTAACAGCATTTTATAAAGAAATTGTTGATTATCCAGAATTGGTGAGCATCTCTTCAGGTATACAACTGAATATGATATGAAAAATTTGGATAAAAAAATACTACCTTTGATTTAACATATTTTTGCTACATTTTCAAAGAAAGTTTTAAGAAAATACTGTTGACTTTAACGTTAATAGTATTTTTTATATTTTTTAACGAATGAATATATTTAAGAAAGCATCAACTTTCAACAAACTAAGAATTAATTAATCAATTATTTAAGAAATCCTTAAAAATAGTTACAAGATATTAATTACTTCCCCTAAAATTAATTTTAAAAATTACAAGAAGAGAAAACTGAAAATAAATATTTCAGAGATCAGTTTTAGAAAACCTGCAGAAAATCATTGATCCTATTTTAAATTCCTCATTTCAAAATTTAAACATACCACCAAACCAAATAAAACTCAATGCTTTAAATCTAAAGTAGTTATAACTATGCATTTCCTTTAAATATTTTGCATTAAATTAATGTGAAAGAATAAATTGCAATAAATAAGGAATAATAATCTGAACTATTAAGACTATGATTAAAGTTTTATAACGATTGTTTCATATCATCTTATTTTGTTGTTTCACTATAAAACTTGTTTCGTTTCAGTTTTCTCATATTCTTAAAAATATATCCCTGCAATTAAGAATAAAACATTTTTTTTTGTTAAAATGTGCATGATTGAAATTGTGTCAAATCTCGATTCTATTTCAATAATTTTAATGCAAATCACCAAAATGAAGCCTCTTTAATTGTTCTAAACATTGGTTTAAGATAATTTAATTGAAATGATCAAACACTTCAAAATAATAATATATTGCCAAAAAAAATCCTTTTTTTTTTCAGATATATAGGCAACTCATATCTATATAAAGATATCAATCTACTTGATGAGCGACAGGGTCTAATCAGCCGCGAGATGAATTCATATTTGATAAGATTGAAGTATTAGCAATACCGGTGTGCGTCATATGGTATCTCTGACTTTCCGATCCGCCGGAAGGCACAGGGATAAACCATAAAACTGAATGCCCATGCTGCCACAACAGCAACATTGTCGGGAACTGTGGTTGATTCCTAAGGGTGATCACCGCCTACAGTACAAACCTTCCTGTAGGAAGTACATCCTATTATCGTTAGGAGGAGTCAGTTCCTCCAATTTGTGTACCCTTCAGGATGGCGAGATCTAACTACCATGCCGGAAGCATCTCAACCTCTTTTCGAGGTGCCATTCCAGGGGGTACAGCATCAGTGTATAGTCAATTAAAAATATTCCTCTCTGGCTGATGTACAGATTACTTCCAATACATTTACAACAGTTTACTTCCATCGTTGGAGGTATAACCAGCACAATCATTCCTATACCACTAGGAGGCGTGAGAATTGCCAAAGTAGAACTTATTTATACTAGGTCAACTATTGTGCACAATTGAAAGACACGCTTACTTCCGGAAGATCACGTGATGTCAAGTAATGGTGAACAAAGACGTGTAGTTGTCCGAATGGGACAACCATTTGTCACTGTACCATTGGGGTCACGTGATGGTCATGAGGTAGACGTGATCTTCGTTGGAGTGAAATATTTGGCCTCGTGTGAACACTGCTTAAACCAAGTCCATTTCTTATCCCTACACTTGTCTTTCCTAAGTCTAAATATTTAAGCACACATTCCATTTAATATCAAAACAACAAGACGTTAACAATGCATTTTAATGAGACTTTTAGGGTGTTAGAGAGACAATTTGATATAAGAAATAATTCTGAAACTGAGTAGCTTAAGAGCGAGCGCTTACATTCGCATAAATTATAAATATTTGAGGTATATTTTAAATTTCGAGTTGTATCAAAACAGCAGTATTTGCGTAAAAATGTAGGCATTCCTAGTTTATCCGTACAAAACAAAACAATAGGCCATGGATTAACTTTGTTTCATAGTTCATTTGTTTATGCAGGTTTTAAAGCAGGACTGCATGTACTCTTCTTACTGAAAGAGCGAGAGAGAAAAGAAAACACATCCATATTCTTTCAAATTTGTGAAGAACTAACGATTCAAAGCGGAAGCCTATCTGGTGGTTTTCTGTTCGTTGCTCCTAATTCTCTGCAAAAGGCCCACATCTTTTTGTTTGATTTCTGCTATTCATTCTGTCATGAGTCAGATTACTATCAAACAAACTTCATTAATGCAGTGTAATAAGTTTTCATGGTACTAAGCTTCCCATCGTAGGAGTTCAACCAGCTTTAATGAGCCCCAAAGTAAAAAAAGCAACCTTCATGTCGAAATCGAAGTGATTTTCGCGGGGGGAAACCTGATCGTCAACGGGGGAGAGAGACAAAAGCTAGATTTTGCTGAGTTCAGGTTTCTAAAACCGGTTTCGTGAAAGTCTGGTTTCACTTAACTCGAGTTAAGAAAGCAAATGAAAGAGCTGGAATTTTTCTTAGATGGCATAATTGTTGCCAGCTTCCTTTTCGTCGGTTTTGTTTGCTAAAGCGGGGGTGAAGTTCGTTTCCTGTTAATCGGAGGGTGGGTGGAATTCATTCTCAGGTCTCTTTAGGGAGAATTAAAGTCATTTGCATAAGATTTCACCTCGCATGCTTTATCAGGCGGAGAGGTTAAGCCCCTTTGTTTAAACAGTCCATGTCAAAAGTGCTAAAAATATTCTTCGATTATATGTTTTTCTTGGGGGAAAGGCTTCTGAAAAGACTTTTAATGTTAAATAACAGTAAGGTTAAAGAAGTGTCAATTTACGGTTGTATTCTAATGAAAGATGAATTATGAAATGGCGGTACAATATTTTGTTTTTGTTGTTCATAAGAAATCAGAGACATCGAAATAAAAGGAAAAATATATAAGTGTTCTCCATTTTTCAATAAAAATGTTAATTAAATATTTGACAAGTAACTTTGATTTTTAATAAATAGCATAAAAGTCGAATTCTTATTTATTATTATTTGTGTTATATAAAATCCTTCTACAACAATGCATTTGTTCATAAAAAGTGAACTGCTTAAACATGTGACAGATATTTCATAAATCTGATTTGAATTTGAATAAGAGAAAAATAAAGCTGAAATTAACATAGAAATTGGAATTTCTAGACTGGAGAGATTGTTGTACAGCGTTTATATTGTTAAGACTCTATCTGAATTCCATTTCATTCAGTGGCTTCGCCACTTAAAATACTCTTGTGATGTGGGTCCTTAATGCAAAATAACAAGCATTTAAATCTGAGTCCTTTATTTTCACATTAAAAATTAATATTTACAATCTTATTTACATAAGAGTTGCCATTCTTAGAAAAGGAAACTTCCTTTCTCTCACATTAAAGAATTTAATTTTGTCTCTGCGCCGTCCTTATTTGTAACAATTATAAAATCACGGTCTACTTTAAAAAAATAGAATTAAAGATTATAATTTTAATTAATTAATTATTAAGGACGTTTAAAAAATGTTCTGAATAATTTTTTTATTATTTTGAAATGTTCTCAATGAATTATTTTGATAAAAAGAATGGTATTAATTGAAAAACACTATACTGTTTTCCACCGAAAATACAGATAAAAAATAAGAAAAAATTTGATTAACTCTATGCTTAGTTATAATAATCAAATTAATCCACATTTATTCAGGAAATGGTTAGTTGCTTAAAAACTCAATAGTGATTGTTAATAAAAATCTCAATAAACCCTAAGAACAAGCAATATAAAGAAAAAAAATTCTATTCCTACTTAAATCAGCAAAGAAATTTTTTATTTTAGTTACGTTTTATTGAAGGATTACAATTAATATAAATTTGTGCATACATATGACAGAATCCCAATATTAATTGGCAAAATAGAAAGTGAATTTCCTTACAATTTACCAATCTTTTTTTCCACTGACCAACTATGGATGGCAAAGATTTTAAGGAGATATATCGGAATTGAACCTAAAGCTTAAAATTTCATCAATTTTATTTTTGAAAAAAAAATACTTCTTTCTAAACACTAAGCCACAACTGCTAAGACACTCTCGAAGATTGTTTATATAATATGGATAATTAAAGCAGAAATATATCAAAATATTATTGATTTTCGCAATAATTGAAATCGTATTCTTATCTTCACTTCAAAAAAACTTTAACCCTTGCACTGTAACGATTGAGCTACTGCCTATTGATTTAAATTTTCTTTACATACCATTAAAGCTCTCTTTAAAAATTAATTCAATTTAATTAATGAATTAATATTGAAAGAAACTGTATTAATAATGAGTGTAGAATGAACTAATAGTAGGAATTTAAAATATATATATCTACAAGTAGACATTGAATGAAGTACATCCGTAAAACCGTTTCTTCTTATATGAAATGAGATCTACTTAATACAGACAGAATTTTTAAATTATAACCGTCTTTTATTTCTCTACATCTTCTACAGTTTCACTAAAAATTCATTAAGTACATCGTATACATTTCTTCTAATCGTTCAACACTGTGGCTAAAAATAAAGCAGCCGTTTTTTTAAACACTTGCCAGATGTTAAAGAGGGTTTCGAATCCTCAGTCTCTAACATCCCTGAAATAAAAAGTGACCGAGACTTAATGAAACTTAATGATACATTCCGTGAAGATTCCGGATTCCCTCCTCACAGCTCGAACTGGTTCTTCGCCGCTAAATCTTCGGTAAAAATACTGCTCGAAGCAGCAAATTAGAAATGATTTAGCGCACCGAACAGCAAGCTTAGCGACACAAGGCGTTTATAAAAGTATCCAATGACTGAAATTTTGAAAAATAACCCCAGCGGTAATTTAGCTAAGTGCTGGGGGTATAAATCTTTCTCGAGGAAAAATGTGGAAGAAAGGCGGAAATTTAAGACCCCCTCAAAATGCTCTCTGATTGGTTTGTAAAAGCGGAGAATTGATCGTTTGCTGCCGTTGGATATGCTAATTCCAGAGGGTGGTTTGGTGTTTCAAATGATGCACTCTGCTTATGTTTTGCTTTAGAGGGATTTTTTTCCAGTTGTGGTTCCCGCTCCTTCCGGATGCTTCTTCCATCGTTTTCTGTTGCTTAATAATTACTTTCATTGTAGAAGAGGAAGCTTTGACGCTCACGCTTTTCGTTTTTAACTAATTTTTGTAGAATAGGAAATACGATTTATCAAGTGAGATAAGCACTTCGAATGGCAATAACTTGACTGATTATTTCAGATTAAAGTCACTCATTTAATTTTAAACGTAATTTCTTTTACCTTGTATCTATCTTCATTAGAGTGAGTGTCATGCGCATATGCTTTATTTTGAGTTACTTTTTAAAAAGATTACTCACTTTTAATCAGAAAAACAATTTTTTTAAAATTTGTGTTTATCCTGAATACACTATTCTCACACTAAAAAAATTGAAAGATATTGCCAGAAGACATCCAATTCTATCTCTTTATCTGTATATGTCTTTCTGTCTGTCTCTGTCTCTATCTATGTATCTACCTCAGTTTCTGTCTCTTTCTCTTTGTCTATATTTATTTCTATTTCAATCCCTGTCTACACTTATGATAATGGTAAATGTGTGTTAGTTTGCAAGCTTGTGCGTTAGCTTTCTACAGGGCAGATTGTTTGATCCTGAGTTACTAAATTTGCCACATACACACTCTGTAAGGTGGATATGTGCAACTTGGAGCAATTGTTTTTAAAATTGAATGCCATTGGTGTTTACTTAAAATTCGAAAAATTAAGCATAGAATTATTTTAATCTATAGATCAAAATTTTAACTTTAATGAATTTAAAATATTTTAACTATATTTTACAACACTTAGCTTCAAAAAAACCGAATATTGAAATTTAGGATTCTCAAAATTATTTAACTGAATATGATTTACATTATAGATGAAATGCACAAAATTTATATGATGTTTTCACTTCTTTTTTTCAGAAAGAAATTTATCGACTGAAAAAAACATAATTATTTACACTATTTATATACTTTTAAAAGAAAAACTAAAAGTTAAATTTTATGACAAATAAGGGAAATTAAAAAAATGATTCTGTTTTGAATGTTGCATATATTATTTAAAAAAATTATAGTATTAAGATTTTAATGTCGAAGGATTCGATTTTCTATACACCTAATTTTTTTAATGATAAGTAAAAAAGTTTTTAATAAACGTTTTGTCCCTGACATTTCAATTTCAATTTCAAATTTTATAAAAGGTGAGAAAAATTAAAGAAATACATCGTACAATGAACAGAATATCATAAGACTTCTATAATAGTAGGAATTATATGGCTATCGAAATTTGATGATTAAAAGCCATATGCTGAGAAAGCGATTAAAAGACAAAGTTACATAAAATATTGAAATGAAAATTTCAGAGAGCTTTAATCCCGGAGAACCAGCTGTTTATCAAAAGCAGCTAGTAAGTGTATAAGCACAAAATAGTGAAAGTTATTCTGTCATTCTAATCAAAGTTCTCATTTTACTGGGGTATTAAAAGCATTTTATGAACGGTGGACTGTGATAATCAAAAAATTAATTGTGTGGGTGAATGGACAGTTGTGGACCAATAGCAACCAAACTCGCAACCTTAGGGTTTGAAGCCGGGTAATACAGCCACTACACAAAAACAATTCCTCGTGTACGGATGATGTTATCTGGCTTAGGCATACTCTCCCACCAGTGAGCCGGTGGTGAAACAAGCAATGCACATGATATACGTGTGTGAGTTGGTGGAGCTGGTGTTGACTTGTTTCTAAAGCGCCTGATGACTTTTGCTGCTGGTAGAGGGCGTCACAAAAGTTGTACGAATGTTGCTTATTCAAGGTCGTGGGTCACCGTTGTGGGATACGTGTAGGTTAACCCTAGGACCGAACTTATAACGTTAAGGCTTGTAGCCTAGTAACATAGCACTAGACAAAAGTAATTACTCGTGTATGGAGGATGTTATCCAGAATCTGAAGCTTTCACCACAATTCCCAAAATTATATTCCATTCTTCATTCTAATTTTGGATTGCAGGCTTGAATAAGATGTTAATTAAAGTTGACATTAAAGTTAATTTCAACTGTTTACTAAGCAAAAATTGATCATCAGCTCAATGTCCCGTTATCAGTTCACTTAAAATAAAAATAATAATAATAAAAACCTAGAACACGATTCTCTTATCATTAATAAATTTCATGATAAAAAGTTTGAATTTTTAAAAAGTGTAACAATTTAATTTTGTTTATGCCGAGTTATTAATTATTGGGCTAGATAAATAAATAAAAAATTATTCAAATAAATTATAAATAATAAATAAATGCTAATAATAAATGCGATTATAACAAACAATAATAAATGTAAAAATAAAGAGAAAATTAGTTTATGATTTAAAATTCCCTAATCTTTCAGCAAGGCCCTTTATTAATTTTCTTGATTCTGATTCTTTCAGTTTCCTTAATAGATATTTTTATCCACGACAATCTGATTTTTAATACTTAGTAATTATTTGAAATACAAAGCTTTATCTTGTAAAAATCTTTCAAAACAATCAATGCGTAAGTAAGTGGAAAAATAGAAAGGAAATTAAGTCATTTTAACTATTATATTAGTAAAATTCCAGATTTATTAAAGATAGTTATGGTAATCAGTTATTATTAAATTCCAACATTTATAAAAGACGTTTATGCGAAAGTATTGAATATTAAAGAAAACAATAAAAAATAGGAATGAAGAATTAGTTATTCAAATTCCTCGTTACACAAATAATTTCTTTTATACTATAATATTCTTATATATTTTTTTTGTACATTTTTACAGAATTATTTAATTTTTTAGACATTTTGAACATTCTTATCGTGAAGATTTATCACTGCGACATGTCTTTTCATCACGCTATGTTCCCATGAAAGCAAGACGAAGTTCTTTCAGGTATTGATCTTTTCAAGTTCTCTGTAATGAAAAGTGACAAGTCAATAGTGGTTTTGTAGACAATTGTACCGACAATATGATTCTTGAGTTTTGTAAATAAATATTAGCGAATGCACAAAAACACTTTTAAAAATCAAAAGACATTCCATTAATTAATTCATTTTTCAGCAATAACGCCATAAATGACCTTATTTTGAAATCAACTGGAATTTTTTCCTTGATACCTGTTACGTTGGTATCAATCCCTCTGATTTACTGCAAACATTCTGGATTTTATAAAAGAAATTCATTTACAACTCATATAATACTCTTATACAACCACAATAATATTCTATTTTAAATATCTAAATAAACAAAAGGATTTAGAAAGTGATAATAAAGTTGCTAATTAAGGATGGCGATCTATTAGATCGTATTTACAAAACTTTTGTTAAAGAATGATCTGATTTGAAACTTCAATTATGTATCTCCATTTTTACACGATGCTAGTTGATATGGCTCAAAACTATTTAAAAACGATTGAATAATGAAGGAAATACAAAAACGTGCATTTTCAGAAATAATCTGATGGTGGAATTAAATGATACTTCCTTAAAACGAAATTGGAACTCTTAAACATATAAACAAGTTAAAAAATTTTCCTCTCATCAATTGAATATGGTGTCCTTTAACTAATAAAATAAAATCTTTCATAATTGAGAAAATATCCAAATTGAAAATAATTATGATCCGTCTAAAGCATTTCTATTAATTCTTGTAGATACTTCTTATAACGCAGTTAAATAAATAATTTTCTGCGGATCGTTATTTTTTCAGTGCTGATAATTTATTCTTTGGTAATGGGATTTTATTCCAAGTTCATTCACAGAATTGCATACTATAAAAAAATATCTTGCCTTGAATAATTAAAGAACGGAAGAGGATCAATATAGTCCCTGTGAAAACAGAATGGAAATAGGAAATGTTCAGAAATTCTTATAATTGAATAATTTTCCTCTTAATAGAATAAATTATACTTAATTTTCGTTCCTTTTTAAAATCATACAGACATACATGATTGCAAAAATTATCTTAAAATTCTTAACAATATTCAACAATTAGACGAAAAGTTATTTCAAAGTTGTTTTTTAAACAACAGACGCTCTCCATGTTTAGCAGATCTCTAAAATTTCTTTTTATTGAAAGCAAATTTCACATAGTGTTTCTACTTCCAGCATTTTTGAAATTCATTTTTTATCTGAATTAACGTGAAAGAGAACAAATATTTTTGCAAAAGAGAAAACTGTTCTTTGTACAAACATATTCCTGTTTTAATAAAAACATGTTTTAAAGTTATCATTGCGCAAAATAATCCCTTTAACATACTCCTTATGTTAAGACATAATATCTCACTTAAATCTCTGTAGATGTCTCAATATAAGGATAACATAATCCTTATGCTTCCTTCCGAAAAAAAAGTTGTTTGCAATACTTTTATAAGTGGATAAATAATTTTATAGTAAAAATAAAGAAAGGATTAGAGCGTCAGGATTTTACATAACAAATTTATTATGATTTTGAAAGTTTCTACTAACGGTAATTTTTCCTTTATTTAATATTCAAAATATATAAAAAATTCAGTGAACTAGAATATTTAAATCTGTATGAAATTTTTTTATAAGTATAAAAATTTTAGAAATATTTAAAATAAGAGACTAAACCAAATGATGAAACTTCAATTGAAACAATTTCGTTTTATTTTTATCAAATTTTGTTTAATACATTGGATCACGTAACCTTAATACGTCAGCAAAGTTTGTATTTTCTCAATAATTACCCATTTTCAAAGTAGATAAATTAAAAAAATAATAATAATAAAAATAAAAATATTGAAATCAATTTTTATATAAAATTATATTTTCGGTCGTAAATTTCAAGTTAACCTGGGAGATAAAAGATTATTTTGTAAGACATCATTTATCTTCGTTAATTTAAGTCATTAACCAATTTAAACCGGTTTGAAACTCTTACAAGACTTCTCTCTCTCTCTCTCTCTCTCTCTCTCTCTCTCTCTCTATATATATATATATATATATATATATATATATATATATATATATGCATACACATGTATGTATGAATGAATATTATATGTATACGTATGTATATAATGATAATTTTTTAAACTTTCCTTTTCAATTTTTGTAGCTAGTAAACAAAATTTTGGAGCTCAACCGAATTTGAAATGAAATAACATTTTCAATATCGCAGTATTCGTCAGCCTTTTTGAAAATGTATCTGATGTCAAAGAAGCATACATAATAATAAAGCAATACTGGTAAAAGCGGGCCATTCTTTTAAAAGCACATCTGCTATTAATAAAAAAATACATAATAATAATAATACAATACTGGTAAAAGCAGATAAAAATATTTTTTGCCCATAAATTTAGAAGACATAAAACCCTCCTAACCAAAACCACATCATGTCCTCACATGATAAAAGCCACAAAACGAAATTTTAATAGAGATCTCTGTGTTAACAACTGGACCAATATTGCCATTTTCCCTCGTTGCTTTGTTTCAAAACTTGCGAGTCTATAAATCAAGCAGACTGTAATGTGTTATAAATGCTGCTTTCGTTTGAAATAATACTTTGTTTTGTTGTGATAAGCTGTGGTTCATGAAAGTTGGCTAATATGACTAAATTGATACTATCAGAATGCTGACTGAACAGCTGACACCGAATGTGGCTAGTTGATTTAAAAATTATGAGTCACATTAACTTTTCCTTTTCAATATTCTTAGTGTACCTCTTCTTTAAGTTTTAAAAATATTAATTAAGAGATGTTCTTTAGATCGTATGTTTTGTTAGTTAAATAACGATATTTAAATACTTTACTTATGGTTAAAAATAAGATTTTTGTGCATTTTACCGCAATTATAAGAAACAATTAGTAGTCTCTTCCTTGGCAGAGGATTTTAAAATGCCTCATATATTCTGAGCTTATTACAGTGAGACCTTTTTTTATACAATATTGAGAAAGTCGTTTAAGGTTATCATTAACTGTATACCACCAATCTCTTCTTGGCTCTAGCCGAAGTATTTAAATGCAGTCAAAAACATTCGCTTTGTCTGATCACCCCACCGTTTATAGATGAGAGTTATGGAGTAGAGACATGACCGATCCTTTATTTCCAACCAGCGATAAACAATGGTGGAATTTCTTGTCCCAATCGTAAGAAAACATGCGGAAGTCATTTTTAGAATGTGTTTCACTTTTTTTCTGTCTGGATCAGAGCAATCTATATTGGTTTAATGGGACAGTCAAGCTACGATGTCTACTGAATAACCAGAGACTGTTTCCTGAGATTGAATTATGGCAGCAAAATGTATAAAAAATTGCCTTCTATTTTATTTCTGTTTATAAGAAAAAAAAATGCACTCTTAAGCAATTTGAGAATTTATATAAAATGTGTCAATATAAGTGAGCAACGCAGTTTGAGAATTTCGAATCTATTTCTTATTTTCAAAACTCGTAACTATTTCTGAGCCATATCAAGCAATAAATATGGATGATTCTGGAGAGGGGGGGGGGTATTTTGAAATAAATACTTCGATAGAGCTCAAATGAGTCAAGCATTTCATATTTCAAAACACGAAGCTCTGTTGTTGTGGTTTCTAATGGCACTTGCCATTGGCAAACTCGCCGACGTATCAGCGATTTTAAGCCGAAATGAACATCTATTATTTTGAAATTGCGCCAACTAGGGTCTAGAGTACGGCTTAGCTACTCACGCATCCCATTCGCTTGCACAACCCCTTTTTACAGGGGGGCACGTTCACACGTCTTAGAAATAGAAGAGCAACCACGCCCGAACCACGCTTCAAACACACGCTGCCCCTACGCCAGGGCACCGGCTACGAAGTCGCAACAAATTTTAAAAAGTAACCTAAGTACAGATAATATATAAGTGAAATCGTAAGAATTAATTAACATCAAGCAACAATTAATAAAGTGTTTTATTTGTTATTTTTGAAATAAATCATAATAAGCGTTTCTTTTTCTTTTCACTTGGTGTGTAGAAAATTTTTATTTTATCCATTTCGATTATTACTATTAATCGGTTAATGTTATCAAAATATCAATGTTACAAAATAATCACATTGTGATAACCATAGAGTAACTAAATATTTCTAGTTACTCAATGTATTATAATCTATCGATTTTTTTTTGTAAAGCAGGGGGAAATATACTATCTTATAACAAAGATTTGAACAATATGTTTGAGGATAACTAACCAATATTTTTGGTGAAAACTTCAAAATTGGCATATTACTTTGTTTTTAGAAATGACTATAAAATTAGTATTTTTAACTTCCTAAATCAAATTTTTTTATAAAATTAAGTTTCATGTTAAATAATTAAAGAGTATCTTTAGAGCCATATTAAAAAGCAGGACATTTATAATAATTTAATACACCCTAAATTTACTTTATAGTCAGCCTTCATTAAGTTTAATGCAGCTTATAAGCTAATTAAACTAAATGTATGCCAAATACAATATTTTGAAACAGCAATATAATATTCACTGTTTGGCAACTAAGCCATGCCACACAGATTTAGTTTATCTTAAAAAATAAATTCTCTGCTTAATATATACGTAAATAATGCAATCTTATTTAAAGAACTTAAGTGATTTAAGGCATTAGTTAACAGGCTTTATTATAAAGATAAATTAGGAACTTATACATTCGAGATTTATTTAATTATTTCATAGAATAATCTTAATTGTTTAAGAATCATCACACAAGAGACTTTCCTCATGTCAAAATTTTCGATATGTCTTTCTTAAGAAAATTTAATAAATACCTAATGTATTTTTCATAACTCCAATAAGTCTTCCAGGTTATTTTTACTCCTCATGTAAGACGTGTTGTCGTTTAGTACTGCGTTAAAAGAGTCAACAACTTAGTTCTAAATGAATTCAATAACAAAAACACAGAGTGAAGTTGCTAGTAAAATACAAATAAATGGCTAAAATACTTAATTTTCAATGTATAAAGTGAAAATCTGGATATCCATTAGCAAAAATGTCTAAGAAAAAATTCTTAACTTTAAACACATTGAAATTACCAAAAAAAATTAATATAACTTTATTTTTATAAATTTAATTTAGACAGTTTTATACTTAATTGTTTATAGAGTGTTATTCTTGCATGAAAAAGTAAAAACTTGAACACCTCCTACATTGGGTTATAAAGCATTATTTATTAAATTTAAAATAAGGTAAAAAAAATAGCATAAAAAGATAAAAATGACTGGAATCTGGTTTATTCGCCTCTAAATATTCAAAATGATTAAATATAAAACGCATATTTTTTTATTTTAAATCTGTTGTTATATTAAATTATCATTTATTTTGAACCTATTCGTAGTTTTTAAAGCGTCTGGCGCATTTAAGTGAAACTTTTTCGGGACTGCCGTAACTCGCTACCAGCGTTCATCTGCATTTTAAGTTTTTAAACCTTTAAAACACTTTATAAATGTTTATTTGTTTCAGTTTGTATTTTTGTTTGCTCCAATGCTGCGAAAAACTGTGGATAGAAGAACATTCTTTGCAGAGACAATAAGAGCAAAAATTGTGATTCTAAAAAAATTGTTTTGCTCCTTTGATATAATTTCCAAAAATTTAAGAAATTTCTAAAATTTTGGACATTTTCCGAAAAATTAAAAAAAATTAAGACTATCATTTCTACATTCCATATTCTATTTATATTATTTTAAAAAATTTTATGGAAATTATAGAAGCATTTTTCTCTAGTTTAAAACAAGAACAACCGAAATGCCACCATTGACTTGGGATATTGACAAATTAGAAAACCTCGAATCAGAAAAAAAATATTTCTAAAAACTTTATATAGGCACAAAATCTTTGATTAGTATGTTACTTAATATACTAATTTCTATTTATTAATCGATTGTAAACTAGAATTTCATACTTGTTTGAGCTTGTGGAAAGTCTGGGACAATGATTTGTTTTCAAATTAGATAGTTTGGGAAAAATGAGCTTAATTAACGTAGTTTAATTAAAAATTGAGTTTAAAGCTAGGATATATAAATTTGTTCTTCGAAAAATTCAGCTTCAACAAGAGGTACGTGTAAAGGAAGTCACTTAATTATAACTAAATTACAACGTAACATTTTAGACATGATGACATATAGTGAGATATTTTTATATCATGAATATCTCTAATAGAAAGACAATAAAACATTAATAACACTTGGGGAGATATCAGTTGAATTTCTATTGGCAATTCACTCGATGTTTCAGTCTCTGTTCCGTCGATATCTATTGGCAATTTCAGTCGATGATGTAAAGTTGAGTAAAGTCTATTGATTTCTTTGAAAAATGGAGAGTTGTGAGAAACAGATGATCATTAATAACCATATGTAACTAAGGATTTATAGATAAAATCAGTGTATGAGGTTGACGAATTCTGTTTTAGGTTTTACTAAAAATCATATGAAATCGTGTTTTAATTCGTTTTGATAGATTTATTTTATATTTTTATCATGTTCTCACATGATGTTGCTTCTGGTAGGAGGTTTGATGTCATCAAAATTTACGGGAATTTTTTTTACCTACTATTACTAGTATTGCATTATTATTATTTATGCTGCTTTGACAGGGGATATATTTTTTAACGGTTGACGTGCTTTGGCCAGTATTGCTTTATTATTACGTATGCTTCTTTAAAAGAAAACGCAGTTGTAAAAGATGAACCTGCTTTTACTAATAACTGTTTATTATTAAGTACGCTTCTTGGACAGTAGATTCATTTTTAAAAGGTTGGAAAAGAATTATGACATCATAACTGTTATTTCCTCTCATAATTGGTCGAGCTTCAAAACTTTGTTTGTCAGCTAGTAAAATTGAAATTGAAAGCTTTAAAAAATTAATTAATTAATGACAAATTAACTAAGACAAATAAGATCATATTTGTGATCGTAGTTTTCCTTTTTCATTATATATTTAAATCATTAACCAATTTAAACTGGTTTGAAACAATCAGAGATTTCACTATCGGTCTCTCTCTCTCTCTCTCTCTCTCTCTCTCTCTCTCTCTCTCTCTCTCTCTCT
>JAOUZG010027119.1:1731865-1757223 GCA_026289955.1 Argiope argentata
TATATATATATGAAATTTTCATTTTTAATATTTCAATCACATTTTGGAGCTCACCCTATTTTGAGGTGAAATAACAGTTATGATATCATAGTTGTATTAAGAATACTATTAAGAATGCATCTGTTGTCAAAGAAACATACGTAATAATAAAGCAATACTGGTAAAAGAAAATCAACCATTTAAAAACGCATCTGCTTTCAAAGAAGCATACGTAATAGTAATGCAGTGCTGGTAAGAGCAGGTAAAAAAGCTATAAAAAGATGTTGATGAATATTGCCATCTACGATTTATGCATTATCTACGCGAATTCGAGCCTCAATTATTCATTGTTTTCTATTATTCTAAATCCCCTAACGAAAATAACATCATGCTCTCTCAAGATAATAAATAAAGCCTTTTTTACAAGCCATCTATAGATTTAAAATTATTATTCATAGACAATAAAATTTATTAGCATTTCTTCATGCCATTCATAAATCAATAAATTAATATGATCTTTAGTTCATATACCGTAGACATATAAATCCATATATTATCCCAATAAATTCATATAGATGAAATATAGAAATTAATAATTAGAACAATTGTGGGGTATGTTATTTAATATAAACAAGAAATAAAATGTACAGATTAAATAAATCAATAAATAATGAAATATTTTGTTGTAATGAAACAATTTATGCATCTTTTAATGCCGTTTTTCTTTTTCACTAATGATATTGCTAGCGATTTTTTGTCCATATATATTTTTGGTCAAAATTTAACATGTAGTGAAATGTATATACTCACTGTTGTAGTTAAAAATCATTGCAACATTGTTTTATATAATATCTGAAAATTATAAATTCGTGCAACAAAATATAATAAACCTTTAAATGCAAAAATTATTTTAAAAAGTAATCACAGGTATAAAATTGTGGATTTAAAAATCATCATTGCAAATTAATATTGTCTTCTATCATCAGTTTATTATTCTCATATTTTAAAAATAACTAGCAGTTATTATGAATAAGTAAAGATGAAATTTTTTGTATTCTGCCATTTTTTGTTGAATCTGTTCTGACAAATATTTCACATTGGCAAGAAAATACATTTCTGTAATCGTATGTATATATAAGTAACAGATGATAAAATTATTCAGTTTTTATTATTGATAACTGGTCAATGTGATAAATGAATTAATGGTTTTGAAAGTTAATGATAATTATCAATCACAATAATTGTAGATACCAGATACCAATATATATAGATACCAGAATTATATATGTACTTAAGAAATAAGTATTTAAATATATTTATTCATTTATATATAGTAACCTGTACAAGTACATAATTGTAATAAAAATATCCCAGTTTGTCTATTGATGAAGATTCGAAACAGATTTTTTAAAAAATATCTAAAATCTTACTATTTAATATATTTAATTTCGTAAGAAATTAATTAAACGCTTTTGCAAAATGTGTTGATCATTCATATAAAGAAGCTTTCACTACGATTTTTCATATTCAAAACCAAAAATCTTCTATATAACTAATAGACAATGATTTCTGATGTAACTATTTGAAATTGAATTGCCCTTTTAGAATCCAAACTATTTAATAATTTAAGGAAATTGTTTTAATTCAAATTTATAATACGTTCACAAATAAAGAACTACTATTGGAATCATTTATGCTTAGCAATCAATTGTAATTCTCTAAGATAATTCATGTACAATAATTGTATTATAAACAGTGAAATTTTCTTAATATTAAAATATCTTATATTATATTTAAAAACATGAAAATTTTAGAAGGCTATATGAGCATTTTTGTAAAGAAATATGAAAATATTGTTACGTTATCTAGAAAACATTTTTGAAAAAGAAATTGTAAAAGACATATGCAAAGCATAATTTAATATAGTACAATTACGTAAGTCGTCTTGGTCGTCTATTATTACCGATATATTGTTAAATAGATAAAAAAAATAGCCTAAAAGTTCCATTTACATATATAATATGTCATTAAATCAAAGGAAAAGGCAACATTGACTTGATGAAAAAGTTGATTTGTAAAGAAAATGTTTTTAAAAATCTTCTACATGCCCAAATTTGTGATATAACTTGCAAATGTTCGAATAGATAAACATTTGCAAAATTATTAATTCTTCTGAATATTTAAATTCTTCTGAAATGCTTTTATTTGATACTAAATATATATTTATTTGATACTGATAAATATTTCTCTTCCCAAACAACATTTTTTATTTCACAATTTTTATAAATCATTACTTTTTATATTAAAACAGTTAAAGAAGATTATATGGATAAAATGTTGATTTCATTTTCTATTCCGAGGATCAATTTACCCTTCCTTTGACAGGAATCGTTAGACATTCCTAGTATTCAGGTTCGTATTCTTCGTTCGAACTAAACTTATTATTGTAGAATCTACAAAACTTTTACATCTTTTACCATGTTTGATGTTGAATGGAGTTTAAAACTAAACACTGCCCTTCATATTTGTTTTATTATAAGAAGTGTTCTTTTCAACACCTGGTTTGGTATCAAGAAATTCGTTTAGAATATTTTTATGTTTTTAGAGTTAATGGTTGTTCGATATTTGAAAAGAACTAAGCAGGAATGAAAATGTAATTTTAATATATTATTTTACGTTGGATTGTAATAAATTTTAATGAGCTAAGGACAGAGGCTTTTTTTTATTTTGAATTCATGCTGAATCATTATATTCTTTCCTTAAGGATTAATGAAATTATACCGAATATTTTCTTTCAGCATTTTTTATACTGATTTTGTATCAGAAATTGCACTATTTTGCTAAAGAAACAGTATTTATTTATTTTTTATTTGAGATCGTGAGAATATTTTAATTTAAATATTTCAAGCCTTATTATTTAATTTTTATGTTAATGCATATTTTTATCTAAAACACTGTACAAATTATATATTCTTATCTATTTACTAAACATTTTACTGATGTTCATTCAGTATTGACATTGTTTGTACGATAACAGTCCTTCTAGAATCGCTCATCTTCGAGTGAATTAATAAATATAATCAACGAAAAAAAGTAATTTTCTGGAGGAAATCTTGATTTTAAATTATTAGCTTTATGAAAAAATAATGTCGATATTGTTTTATTGTGTATTTTAGTTTTAACATAGTTTTGAAAGGTCATTCTTTCGAATAAAAAA
Organism: Argiope argentata; assembly: GCA_026289955.1. Classification (NCBI taxonomy): domain Eukaryota; kingdom Metazoa; phylum Arthropoda; class Arachnida; order Araneae; family Araneidae; genus Argiope; species Argiope argentata. Next base: position 1,735,062 of record JAOUZG010027119.1, read on the forward strand.
CTGCATAAAGCCAATTATTCTTACTTGCCTATATAAAATCTCTACATAAAGCAACTAGGAATTTTTTTTTTCTATACAGCATATTCTAAAGTAACTTTAAGAAAAGCAAATTCGTTAAAAAAATCAAAGTTTAGAAATTAAAAATTGGGTATTAATTAATAAAGGAAATTTTTAGACACGTATATTTATATAAATGTAGTAAAACACCACTCAATTTTTTTAAATCATACGTTATTTATTGTAATTCCAATTTAATTTTTCAAAAAAAGTATTTTGCTTAGACAACGCAAAGATTCAGTTATACACCATCACTTCTAGTAATTTCCAGATCTTTATAGAGAGAGAATATATAGACAATCATAAAGATGATGTGATTTCATAATTTTAGACAATCACTGGTTTTTATAAGACACAAATCACATAATATTCGTTTCATGATGATAAAACAAAGAATATGACTAACTTATAGCCTTATCCATTTTAAAACTCAATGGATTCCATTGAATTGATTTGAAGCTATTTTATTTGTAGAAAGTTATAAGCGAAGAAATTGAGACATAGTGCAGCACTTGATATTCACAGATCATCAATACATCATTACATTCATTTCTATGGCATGGCATTTTTATATTCGAAGCTTTTAAAGTTGGTAGTTAAATTATAAAAATCCTTTGCTTTCTCATAGTTTATTTATTTATAGAGAATTTGGTAGATTTCTTATAGGAAGACTGCTTATTGGAAAAACTCATGGACGTCAGTTCAAAAGTTAACACACACACGCAAGCACACGCACACGCACACACACACACGCACACACACGCACACACACACACACACACACAAACAAACAAACAAACACACAAATGTATGTGGACCATCTGACTCAAAGTGGTTGGAAATTATGGATATGGTGAGTTCAAATTTTGATTTACTTGTAATTTCCTTAATATTGGAGATAGAAACGCTGAAACTCATCGAGTTAGCACTTGATTAAGACGAACAACTTTTTTGATGCTAAAGACATTTTAGGTAGTTTTGAAATGAATAAATATTTTATTCTTATTCAGACGATAATTTTAACCAAAAATATTTTAAAGTATCTAATGACCCTATCCTTAATCTTATTTAAATATCATTTAATTTTCAATTTTTTTTGTTTTCAAATAGCCAATATTACTTTATTGTAGAATGTTTTTTTCACTAATTTGAACTCTACTTTTTTATTTAATTATTTTTAACCTGGTTCAAAAAATTGCTGATTCTGTAAATCTCCCGTTGCTAGAGAAGGGATAAAATTCCCTAATTCTCAGGGCATTACATTCTAAGATACCAATATTTTCTTACCTAAATCGACATGTGTCAAAGATATCCCTATAAGAAATTCTTAGTGAAAGTTTCAAGGGAAAACCTTTTTTTTCTTTTGTACCTGATTGCAAACGCACGCGTTTCATCGATCATTCCCGAGGAAGACCCATACCTTCACGTGGAAAAGTAAATTGAAGTAGAGCCAAATTTTTCTTGTGGGCCATTCTTCTGCAAAACTTTGTTACATAGATTTATCATAATTCTGCAAACGTAGATTTTACTTTCCTAATTTCCATATTTTGCATAACAGTTCCATAATTTCCATATTTTGCAAAATAGTTTCATAGTTTCCATATTTTACATAATAATACCCTGATTTCCTTAGATTTCATTTTACTCCATTAAATATAAGGTTAGGTGTTGAGACTCTTCCTAAATGCTTGATAGTGTTAAATTATGAAAAACAAATAAATATGGTAAAAATATAAGTAGGAATTTCAATAGTGGTGAACACAGACCGTTTAAGGCTACCAGGGACTTTTAAAATGACTTTTTGCAATTTTCACCTTAGCAATTGGAAATTTTACTTGTATTAAGAGTAACACTATAGAAGATAACAAATAAAATTTTAAAGCATTATGTTAATTTATTTATGAGTTAGGCGGTATAATATAATATTTAAAAGCGATAAATAACGTTAAAGAAAAATGCGTCATGCTCTCCAAATTTGTTCGAAAGAACTCCAATTAATATTATTACTCACTCTAAACCTTTTGAAACAAAAGTTGGTATTAATATTGAAGTTTCAGTATGAAATATTATAATTAACTAATATAACACAAAACTGCTTAAACATTTTTTAAAAAATAAATCAGTAGTTTTAAGTTATTATATTCATTAATTTTAATATTTCGTTCTCAAACTTCAAAATTAATCCCAACTTTTATTTCAAAAGGGTTAGAGTAAATAATAATATTAATAGGAATGCTTTCAAACAAATTTGGAGCGCACGGAACATTTTTCATTTACTTTATTTATAGCTATTAAATATTATATTAACCCGCCTAACTCACAAATAAATTAACATAATGCTTTAAAATTCTTCTATAGAGTTACTCTCAATGCATGTAAAATTACAAATATCTAATGTGAAAATTGAAAAAAAGTCATTTTAAAGGTATCTGGTCACCTTACCCATCATTCAGATTATCACAACATTCATAAAATTAAATAAACTAAATTCATTTACACTCATGTAAATGCTATAGATATATTTCTAAAGTATAAATTTATTTTTTAAAGTCAATCAATTTAAAATGATAGAATATTGCCACACTTCAATGTATAACTAGTTTTAAAGTCTATTAAAGATTTTTAATTTGTTGTTGTAATGATTTTATCTTTTATTCTATGCTTTTCACAGCTAAAAAATTTAAAACGGGCTCACGGATAATTTTAATTTTTTGAATGTACATATATCAAAATTATATTTATGATTGGTGAGATTAAGAAAAAAATGAGGTTTCAGAATATATTTTTTAAAAATAGAAATCGATTGCAACAGACATAAAAGAGAAATACATAGGAGCAAGAAAAAAATTTTACTCACTTTGAAATCATTGTAAAAAATAATCCATGACGCATTCCCTTAATATATGGATCCAGATATTTACTTCTTACTTACTTACTTTTAAAATTTGTTGTTGCTATTATTTATGGCACTTTTCAAGCCAGCTGATAGGCCTGTCAACGATTTAAGCCAAATGAGTGCCTCTTGTTTACCAGTAGCACCAACTAGGGCCAAGAGTACGACTTAGCTACACACACATCATAACTCTTTTTACAGGACGGACTTCATTCAAGCATTTCATTCATTCATTCATCTACAGATCGTAATTTAGATCTTGAGCAGAGAAATATCCTCTCTGATCCAGCACCCCCAGTGATATTACTCTTGATATGAAGGATTTTGTGACCGTGGCAGATTTAACTTACGCCAATTACAAGATACACGAAATCTTTAAGATTTAAACCAGACATCATGCTTAAGACTGTATGCTTCGAATTATGTAAAGAACAATCCACCAAATAATTTCTTGAATACAAGCCGATTTGATCAGTTGGGGATAATAGAAATTATTTCTAAAATTTGCAAATGATTTTTAAAAAATTCTGAAATTTTGTAATTCTATAAAATATCTGATGCCAAAATATAGACATTGAGAATAGTTTTAGTTAAATTCACCGAAGTTAAAGCACGTTTAAATATTAAAAACCACATCAAGCTCAATTACTAAGATGTATTTACCTCATTATTAGAAAATCTCTTTAAGATATACAGTAGTACTGAATACATTTTGTTAATAATTACTTGAAAATCAATGAAAAATATTACCATCACAACCTAAGCATAATTATTTTACAAATATAACAATAATCACTTCACTGGAGCTACAAAATAGCATTTTTAGTGACAAAATGACATAATTAACTTCCAAAAGCCAGAATTTCTAAATAACTTTTCGCGATATTTTGTATATCTTCCCTTAACCAAGCAAATTTTTCCCAACGCGTTAATTTAATTTTCACGGTGAATTGTTGTTGCCCCGATAAAAATATATCTGGGATTGAAAAAATAAGAAAGAAATGCAAAGAGTGGAAACGTCAGAACTAACTTTTAACTTAATAAAGTGGTGAAATATTTGTACCTATGGATCCCACCGCATTCGCCGGTGGAAACCTCGAAATTAAATTGCCTTCTCCAACTTCTCTCAAGCAAATTTCGTCCCAAGATTTGATTTCTTGTATCTATTGAAATTAGGAATTCTTTGCCAATAGAATTCCGTCATTTTTGCCATTTGTGAAGTCATTTGAGAATGCCTGTAAAAAATCTGAAGAGAAAATGTAATATAATTTCTATTGATCGTGGTTAATCTAATTTGATATATTTAGAAATTGAATATCTGGCATCCTTTGCTTTCGATTCCTTGAGGTCACGGATTTCTTTTTCTGTTGTGAAACTTTTGGAATGACATCGCCTGGAGAAGTGACAACTTTTTGAAAAATATTTCAATATTTAAAGAAATAAAATATTATTTTACACCTCCATGCACTTGACAAATTTAAAATAAATAGTTTGAAATATAATTGTGTCTTAAAAGTGAAGTTTTTTATATGAGTGAATAGAAATTATACTTATACGATTCATCTATTATACAAAGAGAATTATTTTCTTGTACTGTTTCTCTTGATAAAAGGCCAGTGTTATAGAATTTCAATAAATTTATTTGAAATTTGAACAAAAGTGTAATAGATTACTATAAGTATAAATAATGTAATATGAAATTCAAGTTATATTAAAAAATATTTTATTTGAAGGACAATTACATTAAATCTATTCTTATAATAGAGCTTAATGTGTGGGTGTGTTAGTACTCTACAGGCCAAACTGTTTGATCTAAAGCCATCAAGCACATGTATACCTTGAATACCGAGAATGGGCACCTCGGAGCTATATTTTGCATTTTTAGTTTGAATTTTAATTAATTAAAAAATAAGGGGAATTTGATAGTTTTTCCGCTATAACTTCGGAAGATATTATTCCACAAAAAGGATTTTTACATCATAGTGAAGTTCAAAAAATTAACCTCTTAATGATATTAATGTAAACTATAAATCAGTTTTCTATTTTTAATAATTAAAATACATTTGAACCATTTTTTTCGACAATTTATTTCGTGCAAAATAAAAATAAAAATTTAACTTACACGATCATGTTAAAAAAAAGTGGAAAACATTCAATTTTATCATCGTGTTACCATCACGATGATGAAAGCTGAAACTAAAAAAATAAGTTAACTGTATTAGAAATTAAATCAAGAAAAGTGTAATATTTCAGCACGTGTCTTTATGAAATTAATTAATCATAAAATATGAAATTTTCTAAAGAGTGTATGGAAGGAAAGAATTTTCCTTGATATTTTACAAAATCTACATTATTAACTCAATAAAACAACATTATTTAATGTATATCCTCTTAATTGAAGGTCTTATGGCTAAATTGTAAATTTTTAATAACAGAAAAAACATTTGTTAAAATGGTTTAAAAGTGGCACATAATTTTTAAGTAACATGAGTCAATAAATGCTCCAATAAATTATGAATGTTTAGCCTTTATCTAGATCTTCTGCTCTGGAAATCCTATTGAACAAAACATCCTTGAAACACTAATATTTCAAACAAAAAGTGTTGCACTCCATTCAACTAAATCAATCACTGAAACTGACTGATTTTTGAAAATTTTAATATCACTATTCAATAAAATTAAGCGATTTTAGACCACTTCGTCGATTGTTTCAAAGATGATATAACAATAGCGTCCAAAGTTTTACAAGGCTGATTGACCTAAGATTAAGAAAATGTGGATTGTTCTAAACTACTCTATCCAAAAATCATAAAAGCCTATCAGATTTTACTTTAGAAACGTTCAATTATTTAGATAAAATGTGGAATGCAAATGATATTTTGCATAATATGATTCCTTGGAACCAAAAAGTTGTATAAAATTTAGATTTCACAATTTTTAAAATTATAATTAAAGACCGAAGCAAAATAAAATGTTGTTATTCACGTTATTTAAATACTTTTGAAAATGAAACAGAAAACTTAATTTTACAATGAATCTGATAAATTTTTGCAGATTGATATATTATAAATTATGAAATTTAGTCTGTAGGGTCCCTAAGACTTCAATGCCGAATGATTCTCGTTTCAGTTCTCATTTTTAAGATTTCCTGGGATTCACTATAATACACTTACATTAAGTTATTAATTATGCTTTCCTTATTACAATTTTAATTTTAAAATGAATTTTACAGGCATTACAGAAAATTAGAGAAAGACAATACAATGAAGAGAAAGGCTTATATCCTAGATAGTGGTATAAGTGATATAGTATAGTATAATAATAGTATCGGTAAATAATAATGAATATCAAAATTTGAAGCTTAAAAATATTTTTATGAAAAATCTATAATGATAACAGAACCGGTTGGTCTAAAAGGTGACTAGTAGAGAAAAAATTATGGAAATGTTTCATGAATATAACATAAAATGGAAAAACTTGAAAAATGCATAATTATTAAGAATGTTCAAACACATATATGTTCGTTTGCAAAATTTAATTAGAAAATATAATATCATTTTGGAAAATGTCCCCATTACAAAGTAAATAACAACAATTTTTATTTTACTTCATATTTTCAAAATTTTGATACGACAATGAATCTCAAAAAAAATTCATATTTAAAAGAAGTTTTTAAGACTTGGAAAAGTTTTAAAAAAATCATTTTTAAGATTTAAAAATACTCTTAATGTAATGAGGAAAAGATTCTTTAAATATTTAAACAGTTTATTAGAATTTTATTAGTAATTAGTTTGAAATTGTTAGGAAAAAATTATCACAATTTATTTTAATAATTATTTAAATGAATTTAATTTCAATGAATTACTTTTATGTGCACAAATCACTCGTTTTTTATTTCTTTTATTCAATCGTTTGATTTCTGACTATACTTTATCAGCGATTCCTCTTAAACCTTAATTTGCTTATAAAATTTGAAAAAATATTATTATGTCTGTAAAATTGTTTCTGAATTCAAATTTCACCTTTATATTTATTTGCAAAGACCTACTTTCTGTAACAGTCGTTGATAATTTAGTGTACATTCTTTTGAGAAGATTTTTTTAATCATTATTACTAAAACATTAAAAGTTAGATTAAATCTTATCATTGATGACGCGTGAAAAATAATGTGACCAGTATAAATTCATTATATGGCAGTTTCATGGAAATGCATTTCTGATAAAACAGAGTATTGTATTTCTTAGGAAAAAAAAAGAAAAATTATACTTAAATTTGTGATATCTAAGACATCTAACCCACATATCCTTAAAAAGCAGAAGAAATGGAGGAAGAAAACTTTATTTTATGTTGATAAAACTTAACTATTATTCCTTTTTTCGATTATCAGGTACTTTTTTTATGTTTTTTAAATAAGTTTTTAAGTTTTTCAAATTTAATAAATATTGTGAATAGGCAATAATCTTCAAAAATAAAGTATTTCGTTAAATTAAATAACCCAAATAATATTTATTTCGTTACTACTTTTTAAAATTCATGTTATTTTTTTAAAATTAATTAACTTCAGAGATGTTCTTTAAAAATACTGTATTATTAAACAATTTTTACAATATTTTACCCATTTTTATTTAATATTTCCATTATTAATATATTTTCCTACGAAATATGACTATTGATTTAAAACATACATTATTTCTACTTTTAGCCGTAATAACCATAGTGTTTATAATGGCGACCCATCTTAAGGCATTAGGATAAATTTAATGATAACGCCACATCAATATAAACGAAAGCCATATTGAGTTCTTTGATACACGGTCCCTTTGGTAGGATGCACATCCTTTATCTTAGAAGATTTAGAAGATTAGTTGATTCCACACCATTTCTGTATATACAAAAACATCGAGAATCAACCACCATTTCGGAGCTTCTTGACATCACATGTGAGGATTTTGCTGGCGAGTAAATACCCTTATATATTTAATTAAAAAATGTTAACTAAACAGAGAATCATCGAATGGGATTGAAACATTAAATATAAGGGGGTCTTTTTTTTGTTTTTTTACAATAATTTATTTCTTGATATTTATTACTTACAATAAATCTGAAATAATCTCTTATTGTAATAAAAATAATAAAAAAGAATCATTCACTTTGAGATGTATTAAGAGATTAGAATATTAAAAACCAAGCAAATGAGTTAAGTATATTTCTTCAATTGTTTTAACTCATGGAAAGATATGAAAGTTGAAATTCTTTTTTGAAATAAGACTGAAAACAATAATTTTTATGGTAAATAAAGTAAGATCCATAAAATCAATAAGAAAACAATCGACAAAAGTTATTTATTTTGGTGTTTACACAGCTAATATTAATTACATCAAATAAAGCATCAAAGAACAACATAAGGTCAATTTGTACAATTCAATTTATACAAGAGTGTAAACAAATAAATATAGCAACGCATGAATAATGATGACGGGATCGCATAAAGAAAAGCGAACATGTAACTAGATATTAGAATAAACAGAGATAAAGCGAAAATAAGAATAGCACATTTGGAGACAAAAGACAGACTTAATCAAAGTGCGCCATAATGAAAAGCTTTATTAGGAACATAGAAGGAAGACAGTCAAGAAAACGATTTGTAAAGGAGGGAGGAATAAAATAGTTATAAATTAGTTGATCATTTATGTAAGAAAACATGTGATACATCATATTCGTAAAACATTAAAAAATTAATACAATTGTATTTCCCATTACTTTAAATCTTTTGAGATTAAAATGAGTTTCAAATAATTAAAAAGAATACAAATTTTTTATATTTGATTATTTTCTGAACCAATAAAAATAATATATTGTAAATTACAGTAGCTCTTTTTAGGAAATAATAGAATACCTTTCCGGTAAAAATTAGATTGATAGTCAACAACTCCTATAAATGTAGTATTTAATATAAATTAATCATGAAATACAAAGTTCTTGAAAGGAATCCTGAAATTGAAGGTCATTTGAGTAACAGTATTATTTTATCCTGAAGAATTTCAATAGAAATTGAAACTATATCCAAAGATGTTAGCAAAATATTTTTGTTGCTCCTAAATGTTTGCTTAGTGTTAACTTATATAATATTTCTAATTCAAAATTGATAAATTAATTTTTAAATGCTTTAATTTTTTATATTACAAAGTTATTTTTAAAAAGGCTATTTTTATTTTTATCATTCAATTAAAAGCTTGCTTTTAGGAATTTTAAATTAGTTTATTTCTAGGACTTTAAGAAAATGGAAACACACACACACACACAAGTGCAGATGTTTTAAATTATTTACCAATATTATATTTTATAAAAAAGGTTTCATTACATAGTGAAAGGCATTGATATTAAACAATCAATAACTCAATACTTTCTCAAAAATATACAATTATTTTTCCCAATGCCAATTAGAAATCAAATGACATATTTGATGGAATTTCATTAATATATCTATTAAACAGATATAAATTGTCTGATATTCCATAATGGTGAAGAAATAATAAGCATTTTATAATTTTATATTTTTGAAATTACTTTTTGAAATTGAGCTGTATGAGGTAAGTCATATCACTGACTCTCCAATCCACCCGAAGGCACACGAATAATAAATACTAAGGCCCTGCCTGGCCACGGTACAACTCTTCCCGAAGGAAATACGTCGCGTCATCGATGGGAGAGACCAGACTCCCCCTCAAAGCACCTTTTTGTGTATCCTTTAGGGTGACGAGATCCAACAACCATGCCGAAAGCATTTTATCTTCATTCCAAAGTGCCCCTGAGGAAAATCGGTATGAGGTAAGTCATGCCAGACTCCCTGACCAGAATGAAGGCACACGAATTTGAACCAATAGTGCTGAATTACTGGATCACCGCAACAGCAACACTTTCGGGAACTAGGGTTGAGTAATTTCCCGTCACGGTACAACCTTTTCTGGAAGGTGTATGTCCTGTCATCGACAGGAGGTGCCTACTGCTACCTATGGAGAGCGAGACCTAACCACCATGTTGGAGGCATCTCATCCTCATTTTGAGGTGATCCCCGGAGGAATTTTGAATAAAGTAAACACTGCAAAAGCATTCGTGTGAGGTACAATATTCCTTTTTTGCATTGGCAAAATACGAGGAAGAATTAACATTTAAAAATACACGCAATGCGGAATCAGAAATGGCAATAAATATGATTAAATAGACGAAATAATTCTGTGAAGATAGTGTGGACACATTCTGTAATTCCCAGGTTTTGTTTAAAGAAAAAAATGTGTTTACTTGTGTATTTCCTTCGTCCGATTATATTATAGACCTGTATATTCAAGTTCGGCAACAGTTTAAAGAGCTTCTGTATCGTATTGTCTCAACATTTACGGCAGTAAAATTTTGAAAAATGGACATCGCAATATGATTTACAAAGGTTTGGTCATCCTTCAGGTTTCTACTTGATTAAATGAATAACATCTTTAGATACATTTTTATTACAATATTTGTGCTTGAAAAAAAAATCACATACTATAAGATTAAACTAAGAGTGCTTACAAAGAAGGAGAATAAATTTGTTACAAAATCGGTAAAAGAAAAGCATTCACAGCTCACTAATGTGTATAAAATATTTTTAATTCATGGTAATACATCATAAAATATATACTTTATCAAAAGTGTTTATTAATTTTTAATTTTTAGCTGCCTATTAAACAGATTTAATATGAACGTAACATTTTGAAAATTGCATTCGTTTTTTTTTTGTAAGTTTAATTCATAATTAAGGACGTTCCATGATTAATCATATTTTTGATTACAGATAGTGAAAATTTTTATTTAAACTCTTCAAAGATTCTGACACGTATATAAAAATAATTTTTTCTAATTCTTTGTGTAAAAATAGCTTAGACACAAAGATTTATTTTTTTTATCTCACTGAACTGATATCTATATAAATTGAATGCAAAATAATCTTAAAATAACATCATACTACTAATAAATTCTTCCCTTCAGAATAGGGTTTAACAATTTTTCAAATCCGATTTAAAAAAATTCACATTTGAAAACCTATTTTTCGGAAAGTGAAAATATCCCTCCTCTTTTTCTTCAAAAAAATTATCGGTTGAGATGGATTTGTTTGGAGGCTGAATGCTTAGGACAACAAGGTTAACAAGTAAAGGTGCATTTGAATTTCTGCTAAATGAACTGAAAAATTAAAATATTGAAATAAGTTCCAAATTTTTACAAGGCTTTAAAAGAACCAATTCAAGACATATAAATTAGTAGCAGTAACTCTTTTTCTGTATTTGCAAAAACCAGAAAACATTTCTAGCTCAGCGAAGAAATCTAGAAATCTCGCTTGAAAATCCAAAATTACTAAGTTACCTGGAAAGATATTGTCTAGAATATTTCAAAATTCGTGAGTGGAAATCGATTCTGATGAAGTGAAAATCGGTGATGTTAGTCATTAGAGTAAGGCCCTTTCGAAATAAGCCGTGGAAAAATCAATTCAAAAGTTTTCTCGAAAACCTGAAAGAAAATAACTAACAAATTGAAATTTCATTATTTGAGCCAATGAATGGAAGAAAAACAAACTAAGATTTGTTATTTGATACCTTGAAAACTATAAAACCAAGCTCAGAAGCTAGCGAACAAGTATTTTCAATCTCAGGCAATATTATATCCAAATTAAGAACAAGATTTATCCATTGTTCAGAGGAAAATATGCTTTTATACTCCTATTTCTTAAGAGAAATTAAAATTAATGAAAATAATATAAATATTATTTGAAAATTTTGTTTCAATTTTCCTTATTTTATGTAAGTAATATGCATATACAATACTTATTTTTTTTAAAATATTTTTCTTTGATTTTTATATTGATTTTGTTTTTTGTTTTTTTTTAAATATAAATTAAATAAAATATTTTCCAGTATTTTATTTTTAAGATAAAAATTTGAAAACCGGTTTTTTTTAAACAGTCGGTTTTTCAAGAAACAATACTTAAGAAAAAGTTTTATACAAATAGGATGTAATTTTAATTTATTCATAAAATTTCATTTATATTTTTAAAAATACATTTCAAAATTTATATGAATAATTTTATAATGACGGTTTGAATAGTTTCCAGCGATCATATGATTTTTTAAATAGGATAAAAGTCGTTTCATTGTTAGAGTAAAATAACATTGATACTGTATATCATCTTTCTAAGCAACTTTTTTTAAATTTCACATATAAAAATATAAGCAATAATTACTACTGATAATATTCATTAGTCATCACAATTTTTTCTGAGTTAAACATAAAATATTTTAAAATAATTTTTTTATCATTATTACGGGTACAAAAGTAATTTCTGGACTTTTCAAAATTAATTTAAGCGTGTCGTTTTAAAGAACAAGCTGTAAATTAATTAATTAGTAATTTAGACGTGAAACTCCAAATAAGAAGGAACGTCTATGTAATAAAATGATTCTTTGAAAAACAAGAAAACTTCTTTAATTTTAATTATAAAATGATATCGGAGGAAAGTATCAAGATAAATTTTCATAAGCTAATAAGTGTTCAATTATAAGAAATGGCTCTCACTCTTAGTTAAATCGCAGTAATTAGTCCTTTCTTTTTTAATATCATAAAATTAGTTTGATTTATTACTTTTCTAAGTATCTCATAAAATATGGAAGAAATATAAAATGTCTCAAATGTCTGAATTTCACTCTTAAAATGGAAAATTAATTTGCATTTTTTTCCTATCTGAGGCAAATAATTTTAAAAGGAAATAATTAAAATAATGCCTTATGTATTAAATATCTTGTATAAGTTTTTAAAAACTACTAATTAAATTGATAAATTTTAGAACTATTTTTAAAGAAGAGTGGTAATTTTAGGGGAATTATTATTTAAAATTACTTCGAAATTAATTTTACTTTACTTAAATGGATGTGTTTTAATTGCATTGCTTGAAAATAAATTAAAATGCTTCTATTTTTCTTATCAATAATATAACAGTATAATAATTTTAAAAAATAATATTTTAATTCGTTTCTGTTGCATAATGAAATGCAAGTGTAGTTTTATAGTGTTTCTCTAATTAATCGCAGTTTTTACACATATTTGCGCATCTTTAAAATTAAGCTAAATCAACTAAATTAACATCCTCAAATGATATAAAATATACTTCGTCCTGTCTGAAGGTTTCCAGACTTTTTGGAAATAAAAGAATACACCAAGGAGACTAGAAATTTTATTTTTTTAAATGGCATCTGATTGGCCGTAGTCGACTATTGAGATGGTTTGACAGATCGCCAAACCTACCTTCTCTTGACTTATGATGTTTTTTTAAATCACTTATCTACGAGATTCCAACTGATTGCGGCTAGGATAATCTTGTGTATCTCATAGTAACTGCAACCAATGTCTGGGGAATCTTCAGTACTTTCTAAAATTTCTCCGATTTCATGTTCATTTCATTTTCATGCCTTGAAAATGAAAGACATATACCCCTGCCAAGCGTTATTAATTGGAATGCTATCTCTGATATGGATTGTCCTTCATTTCACAATATCAGAAGTTTCATGCTTTGATGATGTAAGCTTACATCAAGTACCACTATTAAGCGTCAAATACTCCAATATTTTCGTAGATGTGAATTCTACTTAATTGGATTTTTTTGTAAGTTTGCATACAGAGATATATAAGCCCATTTTACTTCAGACTTAAACAAAAGTTCATTCTTGAGTTGTACTCTCCTCTACAACACTAGCAATACCTCTCTCATGTTGCATTGCTATGTAATTCTGACATCATGTCGGAATCACATAGGCATCTCAAAAAATGTTCAAATCTTTAAATAAGATATCTTGAATTAACTTTAGTTACTGACGAGGCCTATGTCAATATTCTAAATTTTTGTTCCAGCATCCATTTGTAATTTCAAATTGAAAAGAAGCCATTTTTCTTTCACAGTTTTAATCGCTTTTCTGTAATTTGGATTTTTTAAAATGAAATTTGAAGTTGCTTTCATTTTTTATCGCATTTCTAAAAGAGTGTTTCTTACATTGAATAATTCTTCGTTGTCTTAAATTTTTACAGAATTTAAAATACATTCTTTTTAAGGTGTCCAATATTTTTGAAATCAACATTTATTTAAATTCGTATTTATCCATCCATTGTATATAGATTAGTAATTGAATGCTTCCTCGTAGAAGATCATCTCAATTCTCAAAACAAAAGTTTTACATGTTGCTTTTAAGAATTAAAATATTCCAAATAATTTAAATCAAAATATGCTTAAACAAAATAATAAAGTTGTCATCAGCTCCTTAGATTTAGCATCATTTGATTATAAAGTAAGGAAATAATTATTTTCAATACCTTATGTAATTTCAAATTACTATTTAAATATAAAAAATATACTGAATAAATTTAATCATCTAACTTCCTAAAATGTTTAATATTAGAATATCTTTCAATCTTGTAGAACGAATTTGTATAAAAATTTTAATAAGGAAAAATGAGATATATATTTAAAGCTTATATTGAAATATAAACACATTCAAATCAAATAGCGTATGAAACACGTTATCTTTCAAGGAATCAAAATCTTAATATTTGACATAGGTTAAATAAAAATCACTTATCCAACACTCTATGACATTTGCATATAATATTATACACTATATCCATTTTAAGTTTTAGATAAGATAGCAATAAATGTATGTATTTTTTATAATGCTTGTATTTGAAATCACTGAGACATTTCAAAACTCTAAATCCCTAATAGAATTGTCAACAACAAACTGTTGTGATGGAGAACGACGTGTTTTTCAAGCATCGTTTTATTTTCATACAAAACCTTTCTAATTTCAATTTCTAATGTCGGAGATTGAAAACAACGAAGCAACTTTAGATCTCATTTTTATATTCATAAATATTAAAAAAATTCATGCACTTCTTGATTCAAAACTACTAGAGAAATTTAAAATATACAAAAGTAATCAGTTTATTTTTATCACACCTCCACCCTTTCAAACTCTCGACAAATCACCAGGAAGAGGTGATACGACACATAATCTCTGCTCAGGAGCGGGGCAGTTTAAAATATTCAAAAGATGCGAGCTTAATAAATTATTTATGACTCTTCTTCCCTTCAGCTTTGTTTAAAAAAGTTACGTATTGAACTTGATAAATTGAGACAAATGGAGGGTGTAGCTCGAAAAAGTGCATTTAATACAAGAAATTTCGAATTATTCGAAAGTTGAATAGATCTCCTGAGATTTCTAAATATTACGCTGTTTTCCATTCCGACATCGGGAACCGTTCCTTTTGAATGAATCTTCTCTAATATTATATTGCAAGTTAGAGAAGTGTTTGTTATTTGGTCTCATATATTCTCCTCCATTATCATATAAGGTAATTATTATGGAGTAAAGGACGTCTTTTTATGATACAAGGCATTTCAATTCGTAAGTTATAAAAAATATTTACAGGTGATGTCCGTACATCATTTCAAACGGCATTAGGGCAGACTTTGACAATCATATATGAAAACATTTTTCTACCCATTTATAAATTAAATTTTAACTACATGCGGGAATCAAAGAGAACATTTTAAGGTATCATATCTTTTAACTTATATTACAACAAACGTTCTAGCTTAGCGCAGGCTGTTGGCTCAGTGGTAGAGTACTATGAACAAAAATCGACAAGTTCGTATCTGATTACAAGCAATTTGACTAAAAGTTATTTCGCTATTGATTTACTTTTTGCCAATTCCCGTTTTTTTTCTAGAATAATCTTATGATTTCTGTATCTTTCTGAATATGAAGATTTGAATCATTTCATCTTGTGGATAAAAACAGATATGAGTTAAGGACATGAAATAAAATCTCGGAGTTGAGATGTTTACAAATGGTTTATCTAAACTAACTTCATCTACGCGACAATATAATCAAAAAAATTACTAAGAAATTAAACTCTAGTCACCTTCTAATATAAAAAAAATATTTAATTCTTGGCGAATGTGTTTGTAAGGAAGATCACTGACAGAGACTGTTTCTTTGGATTTTTATATACGGACAGATTTTGTTTTCTTACATCAAAGAGTTTTGAAATATACGCAGATAAAAAAAAATTGAAGCAACATAAAATCAACATCATGAACAGATTAAATTTATTTTTCAAATTTTAATTTCAAGAAGAACAGAATTTGGTAATGGTGCAGATTAAAGAATTGAATTGAAGAAACAGTAATTGTCTCATGTCTCAAACTTTTTTAAATATATACAGCATAGTACATTTCCACTATATAAATTAGAAAAACGACTTATGTATATATATATATATATATATATATATATATATATATATATAACACTTATGTTATATTATTATTTTAAACTGGTACATAAAACTTTTAAAGATGATTCATCTCCTAAAGAAAAACAATTAATTTTCAAAAAATATTGCCAGTGATCTCAATCTTGTAGATGTATTTGGACACCTCACAACTTAAATTCAGAAAAAAAAACCCTATTAAGGATTTTTTCAGCATTTGGTTTTTCTTCAGTCAATTAATGATATTTAAATGCTAGAGTTATGGTTAGAGAGGGAAATTGCTAAAATAGTGTTTTAATAATATGTGAAGCACGTTTATCGCTAGAATTAAATCAAAATGAATGTCTCCCAGATGCTGTTAACTATTTGCAAGGAGTCTGTTCTTTGATCTGACATAATGCTTTTTTAAATTACTCAGAGAGCATTTGCATAGGCAGGAGAACGTAATAATATTTTTTCATGCCTGATTACTAGAAGATCTGCCCTTTCAGAAGCCATATTATTCTCTTAATAAAATCTTAGAAATAATTATTACTTTTTAATTAGCATAAGTGGCAAAATAATAAATGCACACTCATGCACACTTGCAGTATGTTCAAGCAAAAAAAAAAAGAAATATTTGTTATACTCTGTAAATGTGAATACCACAGAAAGTTGTGTTTCCTTACAGTGTAATCTTCTTTATCTGTTATGTTTATAAAATTTTCAAATCAAAATTTATAACTAAACTTTTACTAAAACTAATAACGATCCTTTGGGGGAAAATATAAAGGTTTCATTACATACAGAAATTGTACATATGGAAAGTAGAATGATTTAAAGATTTACAAATAAGAGAATCAAATCACGTAGCACATGCCATCGTCTGATATGAACTGAATCGTCGTCTCCAGGCATCGGAGGGCGCTGTCTCTGCGATTAGTGTTACAAGAGCAGCTACATATGCAAGTTAGACGTGAAGTTTGCAATCCATAATTTCAATTAATCACTTTCATTAAAGCTTAGCTGCTGGCTTCCTAGCACAGAGGAAGCGCGTCTTCCTCGAGTTCTGGACATCCCGGGTTTGAGTTCCGGTTAGGGCAGGTTGCTCTATCTGTGAGTTGTGTGAATGTGCCTCCCTTTAAGAAGAGGCCATGAAAGTGAATTTGTGTGTTTCACCCTCATATAAGCTAGAAGTCAGACTTCTGCCCTCGGAGACTCAGGGGTCCATACCCTCAGAAGCTACAGCACCCAACCTTTCCATTGTAAAGCGGACACAAGATCATCATCATCATTAAAGCTAAGATTTATTCATCATATGATAAATAAAAAAATTAAATTAAAAAATATCCATTCCAGATATATAATGTCAAAGGTTAAATTTGGAGACAGAGGTCTGTATTTCCGCAAAAGGAAATGAGACACACTAGTGGGATAGGGATATTTTTAACATCTAGATTTAACAGATGCAAGTAGATGATTATGTATAGTAAATGATGCCATTCCATTTGTCATTTTTGTTTAAAAATGATAAGTTACAGTTATAAATAAATGGCATAATTAAATATACGATTGGCAAATTTCACTCTAAAAATCTTTCCTTCATTTTAGCAACTATAAAAGAGAACATTACAGGTCGAATTATCAAATGATTTAGGAACACATTGCACGATTGTACACTTAAATTATTCCTATAGTTTCAATTTCTTTAAATGAAACATTAATAAAGGAAAATTTATATGCATGGAAGTAAATATTTATTTCATTAAATAATTTGTGTATTAAATAGTTTAATTTCTTAAAATGCTTGTATTTTTAAGCCTAATCTTATTACGCAGAATCTAAACTCATAAAACACTCTTTTGTAAATATTACCCACTGCGCTAATATATTATAATGCGTATGAATAAACAAACTCCGTTGCAAGGAACAAGCGCAAATACGATTCAGAATACTTCAATTTATTAAAAATCTCGTTCCTTTCAAGTTTTCGATTTCCTGACAGAAATGTACCCTTGAAATGAGTTTAAAAAAAGAAAATATTTGTTAATCCAATATTTGCTTGAATTCCATTCTTTACCTAAGAATATTGACTTAGTATGATTTTTCATTAAAGAAACTTCCTCATGAAAGCTTCTGTAAAGCATAAAATTTCTTTAACTTGTATTAAAATAAGTTTTCAACTAAAATGAGAGATACTTCTTAGATTCAATAAGGCCTTTGAGTTGAATTTCATTAATTTAGTTGAGAAAAATATTCATTCTGTGCAGATATTTCTTTTAAATCTATGAAGAAATAGTTTGTTCTATTGTCTCAGAATACAGAAAAATTATGATTGAAAGATCACGCAATTGGAAATCAGAAATTAATGAAATAAGATACGATTTTTAAAAATAATATTCTTATTTTTTTTAAAAATCAGTGTAAATAAAATTTACACTGATATTTTTAATTGAAGTTTTTCAATTAATCGCTTCAGAATAATTTATCTTAGAAACAAAGATGGAATAATCCTAGGAAATAAATAATTTCAATATTATTAATAAAGAGTTTAATTCATGTGATGTCAATGTAAATTAAAATGAGTATATCACATTCTTTGTTACAAAGAGAATATATAAGAAAATAAATATTATTCAATTAAAAATATTCATATTCGAGTAATATAAAGATTCCTCATTCCTCATATATATATATATATATATATATATATATACTAGCGGACCCGACAGACGTTGTCCGAAAATTTCAAAATTTCTTGAATAAGCTATAACAATCCGGTGTTCGTTTTGATGAAAAATTGTATAAAAATGTCATTATAATACCTGAAGTCATCAGGTGTACAGTTCCCACAATTCAACCTATCGATTGCTTGTGAGTATGCGTATAATATGAGCTAAGTTGAATAAAGAAACTTTTAAACTGAACTGAAACTAAAACTTTACTGTTTCTATCCTACTTTGTTGAATAGAAACTTAAACTTGTTTTAATTAAAGGGTAAAAAAAGATGAAATTCGACCTATTGTTCTTAAATGTATATTTTTTTAATGTACAAAAAATAAATTTATCGTAATGCCATTTCATGCACGATATTTTTGGTTAATCCTTGTGGGGTATAAACAAATTCGATGGTTTTTCCAACCTTCGAACACGTAACATATAATTGGCCGTGCGAAAAGCAAGGATTTTCTAAATCTAAGCCACAAATTGCCATCGTTTGACCTTTTGACTTATTAATAGTCATAGCAAATGCCAAGCGAATTGGAAATTGCAAACGTTTGAATGGGATAGGTGAGACTGAAGGAATCATTGGGATTCGTGGTAAAAGTACAACTTCATCTTGAAATTTGCCGTTCAAAATAGTAGCCTCAAGAATATTTCTCATGATTTTTTTAATGACTAATGACTAATTTTGGTGCATTCAAATTTCGAAGCAAAATGATAGGTGAGCCAATCTTCAATCTCAAGCTATGTGGTAAAGTTTTACAAATTAGCTCTGCATTGAAAAGATATAAATTAAAACATGTTTGTTTTAAAGCTTATTAATTGGGTTAATAATGTATTCGTTATAAATGCAAGTTATCATGAAATAGCAGGGTCGAAAGAAATAAACTTGAAGGCTTTGGCAAAGATAATCCTAATACTCCTTTCTTATACTTATGATTGATGTCAAATGTTTGACAGTTAGAGGGAGTTTGTTTTAAATTTTTAAGCAAATGCGTGAATTTTCTACACCAGTTTGGGTAACAAAAATTGGTTATGAATTTTTAATTCCTTTATTTGTTTTATTTTCATTCAAAAGTACTTCAAAATGAATCCGAAAAAAATTGATTAATTAACAATGTTTAGTTTTAAATGCATCAAACACTAAAAAAAATATAAATTGTTTAAAACATATCCTTTCTGGTATAAAAAAATCGATGAAATTTGCAATATCTTTATTTTGATATTTGATGTATATTTAAACCGTAAGCTATTGTTTGGGAAAAATTTTTTATGATATATTAATTCGTTTGTTCAATATCAGCATTTTTTTTATTGTTATTAGCATGCCACACCCACTTGTTTCCATTTGGACAGCTGCAGTAAAAACAGTTTCGTTTTCCTCCAAACACTGCTAGTGAGCATTACGTGTAATTCTGATTTTAAGGTGTTGTTTTTGCTTTGGCAGATGTTAAAAACTTCTACCTTTTCTTTCTTTTGTTGTTTGTTTTGGTTTGATCATTCATTCGTCATACATTTCATATTCGAATGGCTCGTTTCAGTTCCTTTGAAATTAGATACAAAAATCGTTCTATTCAGGGTTAAAATTGAAAATTACTTTTAATTACCTTTTTTTTTTCTTTCTAAATTTTGTTTTAAACATTTTTTTATCAGTTTTCATTACCGAAAACCTAAAGGACGTTGAAATAAAAGCAGACAAAGTCTGAAAATGTTAAGATCTGATGGACAAAGAAATCCTTTGATTCATAACCAAGCAATTCTAATGACATTTTGGAAGCTTCTACCAACTGCAATAAATCTGAAATAGTGAATTCATCATCAAAAAATTGTATATAATAGTTACATTGTTTTTTGCAATCACTTTAGTATTCTTTTTTGAAGAATATTCTTTGTCATGAATGTCAGGAAAAATTTCTTCAAATCCTTCAAGCAAGGTTTTTTTTTCATCAAAAATGTGTCTATTATGTGCTAAATATGGTAAAGAATTGTGTTCTGTATTTACTGGTGAAAGGGCACTCACATAAAAAAAAAACACCTTTGAAGTGAACAACAAAGTTATAGAGGCCTTCTTGTCTCCACGAAGAAAATATATCAAAATTTGATTACTGTTTTATTATAACTCAGAAAAAAAAGTATATTATATAAAATAAATTTTATCTTATAAGCATGTATCATATTGTTATCATATAAAAACAATGAATATGAAAAAAATTCAAAAAAATCAGTACATGTCAAATTAGAAGAACATGAGCTCATAATTTATGAAACAGGCTAATTTTGATTTGCTTCAAATTTTTTATTATATTTTTTATGGCTGCATATATGGTTTAAAAATATTATATGAATATAAATTAATATTTGTGGCTAATGAAATGCTATTAAGAAAGTCTAATTTTTATTTGAATATTTTTTTGATGAAAAAAAGGAGTTGGTTTGGTTTCACCAATAGTATTTCCTTTATATTCTTTGAGAACTCTTACAAAAATATTTTAAATTTATAGATGTATATATTTCATAAAATAAACAATTATTTTAATAAATATGAATATTTAACAAATTTAATTTATTTCAATTATGTTTTTGGTCTGTAATTGTACATTTAAATGTATTTTTAGCTTTTCCTCAAAATGAAATTTTGTGATGCTCTTCAAAATTTCAAATACTCTATGCATTCTACTTTTAGTTACAACTCTGAAACTTTATGTATTTATATATTTTTTTATTGAAGACCGCTCCCCTCAAGGCTCAGCTCCCGTATACGGCCTCCGCGAAATTGGCGAGAAATTTGGCAATAAAGGGAAAATCACATTTTGAATAAATTCAAGCATGCAAAATATTATGAAAATTTCAAAACAATATTTGTGTCTACTAATAAAGATTTACAAATTGGTCGTTGGGTCCGGGTTTGAATGAATACTCTGCATGAATTAAACAATTTTGCTTTCATGAAGTTGATTTATAAAATTAATAATATAGATACTGTGAAATAGAAAACTATATTTTGCGTTTAGGGTGATTAGTAGTTTAACCCCCTTCTTCGCCAAGTTGGCGATAATTTGCCAACGATGGCAACTTTATGGTTTTCCTATTAAACTGCGATCGCACCTGCGTTTACTTTTTTAGAAAAATATATTTATTTATTTCATTTCAAAGAATCTTTTGCTG